>JAPDSC010061771.1:5135-26708 GCA_026290005.1 Latrodectus geometricus
AAAAAATGTCACAAACTGTTGAAGTGAAAATTGAGCGCTCAGCAGCAGCTCGGCTGCATGATTACTTGGCAGGAATAACTCCATTAGGGAATGACATGATACAGCTTAAAGTTCCATTATCAAGATTTTTTCTCGACATAAAATGCTAGGTTTTTTTTGGCACACTAAGGCTAATACAGATAGGGATACAAATTAAAGTGAATTTTTTGAATCACTTTATACTTCCAAAACCTAAAATGGAATTCGAACTCACGAACTGCTGGTTAGAACGCTAACCATTTGGCTGCAAACTTACAATAGTTCATTTCTTATAGTATAAGTAAAGTCCTTTTGAACCTAAATCCTTTAGTAACAGAAATATGGTTGCAATAATTTTTCAACAATGCATTTAATGAAATGAAAAATCAAAATTTGACTTCTGGTATTCTGGAACAAACAGGTGTGTAAATTCCCTTTTATTTCAGCTCAACTATCAATATTTGTTCTTTAAACCTTCAGAAATAGCGTCAGTTTTAAACTGATTTGGGTTCCAGTATGCAGCATGAAAAAAAATTCAGTATAATTTATATAGTTACTTCTTTACTATTACATTCATTTTTCAGATCCTGCTTAAGATTATTGATTAACATTTTTATACATTTCTGTGTCAATTTTGATTTAACTGCAAAATTAAAATTCTAAGAAGTTTAAAAAGTAAATTAGTTCTATATTTCAGCTTAAAATCTTTTCTTTACACTTAAGTGCTATTGTACACTAATTGTGTGAACCCAGTACTAATTACAGATTATATGCAAATTTATAAATTCTAATTTTGAACGAAAAGAATGAATAAATCACAAAAGCAAAATGTTGGAATGTCACAGATTGTTTACAAATATTACGAAAGTTTATCTACAATATTTAGTCAACTTAAGTACTCTTATGCTTACATCTATATTTTTAAATATGGCGTGTGCAGTTTATAAAAACAGTTTCAGTCTTTAAAATTTACAAAAAAAAAGAAAAAAAAAAAAAGCATTTATTATTTGGAAACTGTTGTGGATTAAATATGGATCTCCTGAAAAGTTGTGAAATTATTTACAGTGCATATTGCATTCTTTTATGCTATCCATTAGATCTTGTTTTTTCAGGCACATCTTACCAAAACCAAATTATAGTAGACAAAGTGAAAATGCTTTGTCTACTATAGATTCTGCTTATATTCTTTAAATATTAATAGAGGTATAAAATTTGAGATACATTTGCTTTCATCGGAGGGTTGCATTCCATTATCTCTATTATCATTTTTCGGTAAGAAATAATGGTTTACTTTCAAGAATAGGGGAGAATTATGGTTTATTTGATTTTCAAATAGGTGATCATCTTCATAAACCAAGATCTTTACAAGATTTGTCCGTTCAACGTTTAAAGTAACCACTTCACCTTTTTTCCCAGTTAGCATGAATTGATTACTTGGATATTTTGCATAGGATTGATACGATAAGCTTTACGGTTTAAGTCTTACAATTAAGACTTAATCTTAAGATTTAAATTAGATTTAGTCCAAGTAAGATTTAAGCCTAACAGTTTGATTGATTGTGTGTGACGTGTAAGGGTGTATTTTTGCATACGAGGGATAATTAGACCAACACTTACAGTTTAAAGTAGTTTCCGAATATCCAAGTTCAAAGATTCTAATCCACGAACTATTAAACCAAAGGCCAGAGCGACAATCCTTCGGCTACCAACGGTTAAGTTGCAAAGACTCCCGAAAGAGCCCAGCTTTGAGCTATGTGAAGTGAAGTACGGTGATGCACCCACAATCGTGTGATATGTTACAAGGTAACCATTAATGACCCGTGAGTTTCCTGAGGTCAGTGATTACAAGACAAGTTGATAATTCGTCAACGGATTCTGTCTGAAGATGTGTTAGTGCTCTCTCTTTAAGGTTCACGCAATTAGTCTTTCCAGTTTTTAATCCTACGCTTTTAAAAATTGCTCCTTTCTCACTTATTTAAAGAATCCCCGTTGTTAAATTCTTGTTCCATAATAAGGTGCAGGAAATGGAACACACGTGTAAACTAAATCCGCAGATAAAAATGTATATGTTACATAATATAGAAACTGCATTGCCAATCAAAAGGAAATCTTTCTATTATTTTCATTTAGTCGCATATTACATTAATTATTAATTATGAAATTGCTTCAAGTTCAATTAAGAGAAAGATATAAGTACCACAAATTCACTTTCAACAAATGGTTAAAAATATATCAAATCAAATATAAAGTGTCAACTATAAATGGCAAAAAAATACAAATCTGTAGGAGTAAAAAGGTATAAATTTGGAGTTTAACTAAAAATAAAAAAGTCACAAAGAGAATCTATTAAAGGCAGTGCATAATTTAGACAGTTCTTAAGAAACCAAAGAGATTTCGATGGGATGTTTCCCCAATCAAGTGTAATAGATTTAAGACAGCACTATGGAAAAAGGCAAGACGATGGTACTTAAAAATAGGACAATCAATGAAGATTATGTATATGGTTAACGTTTTTACAACTCAAATACAGAGGTAATGGTTCCTTAAATAAAATATAATTATGCGTCAAACGAGACTGACCAATCTGTAGTTAAGGTAAAATGATATCAGTACGCCTGTGTGAGATAATTTTCCAATTCCGAATGTGAGAATCTTAATACAAAAATCTTGTTAATTGTTGACTCCGGGAATTCTGCCCAACAGACTGGATATAGCTAAAGACTGAATACCTGATGTTGGCAAAAGGGACTGCTGGGTTAATAGGCTCGTTACCTTCTAGCAGCGAAGTCTGCTAATACATTACCAATATAATACCGGCATAACTAGGTATACAATTAAAAATAATTTCAAAACTAGATATTTTCCTTATGTGAAAACCACAATTTTATTAACCACGGACTGGCTGGAAATGCTTAGGAAAATTAAGTTACTCACAGCACTCATAGTATCAGTGTAAATGCCGAATGAGCGACGGCAAGAACACTTAATTAAGTGAAAAGCTATCAAAATGGCGACAACTTCGGCAATGGAGATAGAACAGGCAAAAAGAAGACAATACCTATAAATAGTACTGAAATAAACAATACCACGACCGACACGTCCCCCTATTTTTAAGACATCAGTAAAAATTGAGTAATAATCAGGAAATTGATTCCGATGAAATCTATAAATTTGCTTTGAAATCGCAGCAGTATTTTCATTGGTAAACAGAGCTCAGTAGTCGAAACAGCGTACTTGTGGAAAAATCCATCGGAAAATACTAAGATGGTCAGTAATCTTAAATGAATTTGATCTTCTCAAAAAAGAGGCAGAATCCTGGCACAAAAAGAGTGCAAGAAGCTTTAAAAAGTCACTTTCACTAAAGATTAACTGTAGCAGATTTTAGTGGATGGCTCGAAGAAAAGCTTATGTGAAATAGTGATTTAAAAAAAAGCTTACCACGTTATAGATTCAAAGGCAGTATGTAGTAGTTAACAGACGCTATTGATGGGTGAGGTGCGAAATGCAGACACGAAGTGCAGCGTGGTGAACTGAGTCTAACCATTTTATTGACCAGACTTTGAAGCAACACCCAGAATCCACACTGCCATAATCAAAAACGGGACAATATAATTGTCTCATATACTCTGCACAACAAGGTTTGATCGGCACTCAAGAAGTGTTGGAAAAAACTTTTATTATGTCAAGAGATTTTTCGCATTCCTTACTCAAATTTAATATGTGGAGCAAGAAAATAAGTCTTTTATCAAATATTAGCCCAAGATATCATACTCATTGACAACTGGAATAGAAACATGGAGGTGGATATTGGGATCCAGATGGAAGTCTCGTTTTCTTCAAAAGGGGATGCAACTGCTCTTAGTTGGGAAAACAAAATAGCAATTTTCGTCACATCAGCCAGTAATCTGAGTTACAGTGATCATTAATTGCCTTTCACTTAATTGTAAATTTGAAACTTGACATGATATTTGTAAGTTATCAACATAAAGTGTACTTCTAACATAAGGCCATGCGACAGTTAAAATCTTGTAAAAATAAACTATAAAAAATCATACTAGAGACATTATCTTCAGGAACACCCTCGGTTGAAAAATGTTCTAGACAAAGTGGTTTCATTATGCACTTTAAAACTTCTTTTCTTAAGGAAGTTTTGAATAAAAATTGTGGTAGGTTTCCACGCAGAATGAAACTATGTAATTCCTGTAGAATACTATAACATCAGGTACCATTTGTTGGCCTTCTCAATGTCCACATTTGGTTTGGTTTGTTTGTTGCTCAATGGTCATTTTTTTAGCACACGAAGGCTAATTAGATCAGGACCTATGGTTTAAAGTGGATTCCGAACAACTACAAACATCCTTGCCCAAGGTTGGATTCAAATCCAAAATCAGTTGACAAAAGCAAGAACTCTAACCATTCGGTTACCAGCTGTGCTCTCTATATTCAGAAAAATGGACACAAGATAGTTACTACCGACAAAAGCGATTCTTATTATTTTTTTTTTTTTACAGTTTAATGATATTCTTATCTAAAGCAGATTTACCATTGTGAAAACCACTCTGTGCAGTCTAGGAATACACTTGTAGTTTTCTAAATTGTATGCGAGACAATTAATTATACGTTCCATTTTCTTATGAAGACAACTCGTTAAGGCGATAGAACGATAACTTAAAGCATCCTTCGAATCTTTTCCTGCTCTTAAATTGGGGATTACAATAGCTTCCTGCCACACATTTCTGATGGGTAAAATATTTTCCCATCAGATTCTAATGTAATGAACAAGAATATTGCAAAGGGTTGGTTGGGTTTTCTAGCGCAAGGTCCAAAAAGAACAAGCTGTGCTATTGTAAAGGGAAACGGGTCTCAGACGTCTAGGCATTTGGTAGGAAATCCCATCTAAACCAGGGGTTGAATTATGGATCCTAAAGCCTTTTGCAGTTCATACATGCAAAGCTCGCAGTTGTAAGGTAGCTATTCATAATTTTTAAAGTTGGTCCACTCTGTACGACTTTTATGTGTAAGAGTCAGACACACTAGAAAATGCCTCACCAATTTCATCAACATTCTCAGAAGAATAAACAAAGGAGATAGTGGTCAGGATCAGGAAAGAGAATTCTTGGCATAAAATATTAGCTCCCTTCACCTTGTTCCAGACAATTTTTATAGCAGTATGAGAAGTGATAGATGAAGTATAGCGAATCAAATAGTCATTTAGACAGTGGCGACGATTTTTCCGATCATTAACCTTCCCTTTTTTTATTTTTTTTAAAGGCAATTAAATTGTTAGTGGTAGGGTGCCTTCTTGAAAACACTCAAAACCTTTATTCGCAATATGCAGCTGCACAACCTTTGTTCCACCTAAGTTTTCGGAATTTACGAAGACGAGAGGAATATTTTGAAACGGCAGTTTCAGCAGCTTTCATAAAAGCTTCTGTGACTTTAAGAATAGCATCCTAAATATTTGTGTTGGTAATCATTTCATGAATAATGACAGCCAATTCAGCAAAGGAACGCCAATCCGTCTATATGTAGTTAAAATTAATAAGTCACGCGACCATTAAAGACACAAATCAGAAAGAAAGAAATTAAAGAAAGTTAATTCACCCATTTCTCAATTAAGAGGCCGTAAACGGTTCAGGCAACAACTACCCTCCGAACTTACTTTAAGGCTACCATAAGAATATAGTACTATAGGTTGGGAAGAGGGTTTAGCGGACAAACAAAATGCAAGACTAATCCTACAGCGCTAAGCAGAGGAAAAATCTCCTTATTTAATACTTGCTGATTGACTCCAGTCACGAGTCTACAGAGGAACACAAAAGGACCTCAGGACACCAACTTCCTCCATACGGGACGCCATATGCGGCAAACATATGAAGTGCAAAACCAGTGGAAACAAAGTAAGCAAGAACAAACGGTAGAAACCAATGAACAATGGGGACTTGATCAACAAATAGACTTGATCTCGACAACAAAGAGGAAGGAAAAGTTAAAAAAAAAAAAAAAAAAAAATAGTAGAAGGTAATAGAAAGTAGTAAAAAGTTTGCTGGGGGTGTATACCTCGGGATTGCGACATCCGTAAAGGTAAACCTCTGAATCTCTGATCTGAACTCAACTATTAAACCCACAACTGCTCTTAAAACTCCAACCTGAGCGTCTTGCCTTCGAGTCAACATTTCTTGGATTCACCTCGCACATGGATGTTAGTGATTTAGAATCCACTTTAACACCACTGTCGTCTAATTATCTCTCGCGTACGAAAGCAACGTGGAGCGACAAACAAACCAAACCAAACTGCTGAACAGAAAGTGAAGGTTGAAATTTTGATTTCTAAATGCCATTCATCGGAATACAGAATTTTTGCCTTTTCCCCCTTGCGAACCAAGAGCATGACTCTATGAAAGTAAATCAATAGCGAATGTTCTAAGTCCTTATAATCAATACTGTCGTAATGTGAAGCAAAGTGTCAATTATTTAAAATAATAATATTAAAATGTTTTAACGTAAAAAACTGACTAAAAATCTTGGCAATGAGACATTTGGCAAAACTAGAGTAATCTATTGATACGAATATATAATTGTGCTAGCAAATCTTATCCATAATTAATGTGAATGACTCGCGATTTCCTATACGCTTTTAAACGAAGCTAGGACATTTAATTATCAGCTCAGAAATAATTAGAGCCAGTTTCAATTTCGATTGTTTTAATTAAACTTATTGATTGCAGCATAGAGCAATTTCATGAGAAAACCTTTAAGAGGCATGAATAGTTAAAGATAAATATTATCTTTTGGATTTGTAGTAGTAGAAGAAAACAAAATTTTATGTATAATCCAAACTAACTTAAAATTATATAATTTTTAAATTTTAAAATAAAGTTTCTACTTATATTTATCCATTTAAGCAATTATTTCCTCTAAATTATCTGACTAGAATCCTTTTGGATGTGACACCTAGTGACCAAAATCGTAATTACAATTTAAAATCATCACGAGAAAAAAATAATTTCGTACAAAGAGGATTTGTGAAAACAGAACGAGAGAAAAAAAAATTGCTTATTATGTTGATGAGTTATAACGCCCCTTTTTCCTTTTTAAGGAAGGTTCTTTAAATACCATATTAAAATGCAGAATATCAACTTCCACTTTTTAATCTACAATCAAAATTGAATCGATTCTATTCAGAAAAATCTAAGACAGTTATCAAGTTTAAACATTTAAATTAATATTGTCATAAACATATTTCCATAATTTTAATTATTTCATTTGAAAATAAATTCTGAAAAGTCACGTTTTATGCTCTGTTCATAAATATTTTACCAATTAAAAATATTAAGATTACATTGATTTGGTTTTTATGGTGTGCATATATTAAGCATTCATTTATAGCATTTAAGTCATTTTTAAATTTATTTCTTAAGATAAGGAATATGCCTAACGACCGGAAATCATTAAAGTGCAATTTTCGAATCCAGCACTTTTTACTTGATTTTGAGAAATTTTAACTACTATTTCATTAAGTGCTTCATTATAACTATTATTCTTTATTTATTTAAACATTAAGTAAAGCAACATCTATGTTCTAGGAAAAGAACAATGATTATAATCTCGTTTACTAAAACCAAAAAGACTAAAAACTTCTTTTATCATGTTACGAAACAATATTTTGTAGAAATTTAAACAAATTTTCTGCCTGGCAATTGACCCAATACTTTGTACACTCATTCGAGCTCGCACGACAGCTCATTAATATGCTCTTATATAATTAAAAAGTTAATTAAACAGCCCGAGACAGCGAAAATGTTTTAATTAAGCTTAATTACTCTTTTAATTAGTCGCTTGCTAATTAACACTGCATTTTTAGGGGAGTGCGTTTGTATTTTTCAAGATTTTTCACGTTTCTAAACTGAAAGCAGGAAAATACTTTTCAAGCGATTACCTTACTTAAAACCCTCGAAAAGCGAGAGGATTAGAATATAGTATATCGAGCTCTTAAAATAAAATGAATAGCATAATATTTAGAAGAAATTAAAAATAAGTGAGAAAAGAGCAAAACTAATTTATTTTCACAAAATGTCAAACTTAAAATTAACTCAATTAAAAGAGCTGTGCAGAGTTATAATGTATAATATTGATATAATTATCTATTTTTTCTTAATTTCTTTCCATACTTTCGGGCTAAATTTTTACAAAGATCTTTCTCGCCTAATGATTTTGTTTCAATCATAAATTTGTGATGAAGCATGTACAGTAATTAATTTACATGGGCACTAACAACTTGAGTACTTCATTCTTCATCTGGTAAGCAGAATTTTGATTTTATATTTTACGATTACAAAGGGAACTGAATTGAGCTAACAGGTTTTCGATTTTAATATTAGTGCTGCGATCTTCGGCTTGTTTGATGAGAGCTAATAAGCCACTCGACTGACTTATGATTCAAAATATATTCTGAACCGCTACAAACACCCATGCCCTAGATGACAATCGAACCCACGAACTGTTGAGCCGAAGACTACAAAGAATATTTGGAACACATTTGAAGACAACTTTTACATGAACTTTTAAAGAAGCCAATATTGATCAATATTTAAAAAATTTTGGATTTGAACTCGAATCAATGGATCTAGTAAAACAGAACATAGCAAACCACACTTTTTCCATCAAAGTTGGTATTTCTAAGAAAACAAATATTTCATAAAAATTCAAAAAAGCTAGTCTAATAGCTTGAAGCTGTTGTAAAAGATTTTTTGAGCATCCACTGCCTGACATTTTCAAGTAGTGGACCGTATTTAAGTGATAAATAAAATCTGAATAAATCTCAAACACCCACTCTGAGAGATGTTCATGAAAGAGGCGGAAATGCAACATTCATCAACCCTTATTAAACATATGCAAACCTGAATCCCGGACCTTCCATTCTGAAGACAACAATAAATCGCAAATGCACAGCAGAGCGCGGATAGTTTAACTAAGTCGTTGAGAGATTTAAATTATTGTGGTTGATTTGTTCTCCCATTGAAATAATACCTCAGGGTGTGGAAGGTTAAGTATAGGGGGGGGGGGTCCTCTGCTTGGTCACTGCTTTCAAAGCTCCTACCCAGTTAGTTCCTACTAATTGGTAGAGCCCAACTTTGGGCTACGTACTGAGAAACATTACAGGGACAACCTCCGTGCAAGGATTTCATGGACTATAGGCCATATTTATGGATTAAAAGTGTTTAAACCTGGAAAATTTAAAGGCAACTCCGACAGAAAGATTTGGCGAAGATTAATTTTCCACATTTAAACACTTGTAATCCAATTGAAGACAAAAACAGCATTTACCTCTTACTGTTCAGTGGTAGTTGAAAAGAACCTATGACCTTCTATTCTGAGGAGTGCTATCATTCAATCAGAAAAATTAATTGAAGATTATTCAATCCAATTTCACTTCAGCTATGCGAAATAAAAATTTAACTTAAACCTATTCTTGAAATGCAGGAAAACATCGATAAGTTTTGAAGAAAATTTAATTTGAAAATAAACATTTAAAAATAAGATAGGAATTAAAAATGAAAAAAAAAATTAAGTACTACAGATATTAATCAATCGTAAAGTTTATTATTTTTTTGTTGGTATGATGCAGAAGCCATATTTTGAAGAGCATAACACTAACTCAGATCTTTTTCACTGATCGTAGTTTGAAATTAGGAGACGTTTGACTCTTTAGAGACTTTAATTGGCAGAAAATGATTTGTTTGTTTTGTCGTTCAATAGTCAATTTTCACATAATAATTAGACCGGGACCTACAATTTAGTGTGAATTCAAAACTACTAGAAATATCATAGCAGAAGGTGGGTTTCGAACCCACGAACTACTGAATCGAAGGCAAAAGCACAAGCCATCTACGTCAACTGGTAGAAATAGACTACCAGACACGAATGCAATAATACAACGAATAATTTATGTATCACCCCTTAAATTTAATTTGAGATTATCTAATAATAAAAATTACGTAAAAAAACTAAATACTAGGGTCACTCTGAAATTTTTGAGATACAACTAGATTTTTAAAGTTATACTTACAAAATTTTAGGTGTGTTCAAAGTAGTCTCCTCCAGCATCAATGCACTTTTGTAGACAAATTTTCCACAGATTAAATGCCTCAAGCCATTCATTTCTTGGAATAGATGAAAAAAATGCATTTATAGCCACATCAATATCTTCTTCTGAATGAAAACGACGTCCACGTAAATTCTTTTTTAGATTAAAGAATAATTAAAAGTCGCACATATCTAGATCAGGTGAATACGGCGGATGCTCGTTCACTTTAATTTGTTTTTGTTTAAGAAACTCAACTGTTAATCCGACTGTATGTGAAGATGCATTGTCATGGTGAAGCATTAGTCCACTAACATTCAGTTCTTGTAGACATTTAGTGGTATACCAGTTTGCTGTTACTGTCTTCTGTCCTTCCAACTTGATGACTTTGACCAATCCCGTACTTCTGAAGAAAATGGCATACATCACTTTTTTCTGTGCGCGTTGTTTTTTCAACATTGGCGGCGTGGGATCATCTTCAGAAAGCCATACTTTGCTTTCTTGAAGTGTTGGAACATCAAAAAACGGTATGTACGTTTCATCACCTGTTACAATTTTAGAAATGATGTGGTGGCCACCATCATTTAGCAATTTTAGAGTTTCTTCACTGATTCTGACACGCTCCTCTTTTTGGTGCTCAAGTAGATTATGGGGAACCTAACGACAAACTACTTTTTTCATATGTAATTCTTCATGAATGATTTTGTGTATGGCTGCGGATCCAATGTTAAGTTCCTTATGTATCATTTGATAGGTACAGTGATTAACATCCATTAACATTTTTCGCATGGCAGACACATTATCCGGGATTACTGCCGACAGCGGCCTTTCTGTGCGTTCTTCATCCTAAAAAAATTGCGACCTTTTCTAAATTCTCTAAACCATCTGAATACAGTAGAACGAGCTGGAGATTCATCACCAAATGCTAATTGCAACCATTGAACGCATTCTTCTTGATTTAATCCTGCTTTAAAATTGTAGAAAATAATGGCGCGAAACTGTTCTCGCGTCAACTCTATTTTCTCTTCTGTTTAAAATTTATTCAAACATTATTAATACTGATATTATTAATTACTGACTTACTTCAACGCTAAACAAGTTGAAGTAAGTCAGTAAAAAACCATCTTCTGTGTTAAAATACTTTGTATTTTAAAATCAAACCGTCATTTTTATTTTGTAAATTCTCGTCTACGAATATCTCAAAATTTCAGAGTAACCGTCGTATACTATAAAAATTGATTTTTGATCCTATATTCATACTACTAATCATGATATATATGGAGATTTATAAAGTAAGCATATATATATATATATATATATATACTTTTAAAATTTATGTCACTATTAAATTTTTAGAAAAAAGAATTGATTTCGATAATTTTTTTTTCCATTTTATGTTAACATAAAAATAAACATCTAATAATTGTGTAATATAATACAATAGAATGATACGTAAATAGAATAAACGAAGCTATGAAATAAGTTTGAAAAATTCTTCAAGTAATTAAAAGAAATTTTTCAAATCTTTATTTTATTAAGTTTGTTTTTGTATAAAATAAAATTAAACAATTAACAAAATTTAGATGAATCCAGCTGAAGCAGTCACTCGGTTTATCAAAAACTTTTTCAGTTTTCAGTACTGAGAATTTCATTGTAATTAAAATCATACAAAATTTATCGGAATAAACAAATTAGGAAATAATTTGGAATTCAAATTTTAAGAATGGAACATTTATATGCATGTTTTCTGGCTTTCAATAAAAATACTTTCACATTAGTTTTTCTTAATTCAAGCTATATGGTTAATTGTAAACCCATTGATTTGCTGAACGATAGATATGATTACAATAAAAGAATATTCGCTAGATACATTTTTATATTTAAAATGCGAAAAATAGAACAAATGAAAGCGAAAATAAAAAATCTCAAGCACACATTTTGTGGTTTATTGTTTCTGTTTATCAAAAAGTTACGTCTGCGTAACTTTTTGACACATCAAATTAAATTTACCACACCCGTGATATTTCACAATACGGGAAACGTTTATTTGATTTTAACCTTGAACATAAATTCATTATACATTACCATTTCCAAGTTGGAAGACAAAAATCGTTCGTAACATTTACATTTAATTTTGTTTACGAGACCTAACTGTCCAGGGAAATATATAACTTGAAAGCTCTTAAAAACTTAAAAATTTTTATAAAAACTTTTCTATTTTAAACATTCATTTAACTAAACATTCAAAACTGTTACAAATAGAGAAGACAGGCTTTGTTTTGTCCCTCAAAGATCAATTTTTGTACACGACTAACTTGAAAGGGAACTACGGTTTAAAGTGGATTTCGACCTACTACAAACATCCATGTCTTAGGTGGGATTCGAACTCACGAACTGTTGAAACGAAGACAAGAACGCTAACCATTCCGTTACCAGCTCGGCTGAATGAGACAGGCGTCAACCTCATGCAAGTATAGTAGCAGGATCGATACCCAATCCTACTAAGACTACTGTGTTAAAAATTTATTGGGAATTAAATATCCGTGAGATCTAATATTTCATGGGTATGAACGTAAATAGAACGGTAATTCAGATATTGACTACGTCACATAACCAAGACTTGAAACAACGAAATGGGTCAATGGCAATTAAGCGCTCTTTTCGGGGCCACCAGAAATGTAAGTAACAAAACATAAATATTCACGTTCATGATTCAATTTGTTGTTTCACCACTCGAAAATCATCCTTTGCATGAAATTTAATTCAACTATAAGGATTACAAATCAGTATAATTATCCAGACACAAAACATAGGACGGCTGGTTGATTGGTTGATGCTCTATGATCACTTTTTGCACACGAGGACTCGCAGTTTCTAACCACTACAAATATCCACACTTAAGGTGAAATCGAACCCAGGAACTGTTGAACCGGAGGCCAGAGCGGCCATTATTCCGTTGCCAGCTCAGCGAAGTGGTGTAGTTATCGAATTCATGAACTGCTGAACTAAATGATAACCCTTGCCATTCATCTGGTAGTTCAGCAGTCCGGATATGTAATTTGATTATTCTACATAAGCAAAATACATTACCTGTATTGAAATTCAACGAAAACATTTATTTGATTAAATATTTTCATGCTAAATTAATATATCTAAGCCATTTTTTCCAGTTTCGAATGCAATTTTTTTTAACAAAAATATAAAATATTTCGGAGATTAGTGACACACATAGTTTGAAGCAAATTGTTACTATGCCATTAATTAATAAATATATATATATTCCACATTTTATAGGACATTACCACAAATAGTGAGTTTATTTCTTAACTATTAAACTGATAAACACTTTGTTCTTACAATACAAAACTTTTTTAATGCAAAACGTTCACGATGGAAAACATTTCTGAAATTATATATCAGGAATTTAGTTTTTTTTTTTTTTTTTTTTTTTTTTTTTTAAATTATGTGTTTGAGCTTCTCTCTTTTATAACATTTATACATTTTTTATTTTTTGCACTACAATCAATTTTTACAAAACAGAATCACTGTATCACTGTTCAAAATGGGTTCTGAATTTCACAAATCACTAATACCGAAGAAGAGAATTAAGCCAAAGAACTATAAAGCCGAAATCCAGAGAGCTAATTATTTAGCTACTAAGTCGAATGATATTTTCATATCAAAATTCAATAATGAAATAAGTGAAATCGCACTGCAATAAGTACTTGAAGATTATTGTTGGTACTTACACCGATGCGTCTATCTAAAAAGCAAAAATCAATATCATCTTGTTGTATACTAATAGAGGGAATTGAACACGGGACCTATATATATATATATATATATATATATATATATATATATATATATATATATATATATATATATATATATATATACCACTCCAGTAATGTGGTCTTATCACTAGACAGTGTGTTTTATTAACACACGGAACAGTGTGTTTTATTAACACGTAAAATGTGGAACGTATACATACCGCAAGGCAGGAAACTCGGAAAACTCCCAAGTATCTGCGCCGACAGATGTACGTACAAAAGGCAGAATCACAAAATCAATCTTTTGGAGCTCAGTAGTGACTGGGATCCAACTCGAACCATTCAATCTGATGGACGCGGTGCCCTGCATCTAGAACACGTTGAGTCCTACATTTTGTAGCTTTACAAATTTTTCAATGCGAAACCTAAGGAGAGTCATTACAATCAACCACGTTTGAAGTGATAATCAAACCCATGAATTCTCTTTACAAAACCAGACTGAATCATGTAGCTGTTATCTCAGTTGAATCAAAGTAAAAATTTTTTAATAAAAATATGTATTAGAAAACTCTTAATTTATAGTATTCTTGGAAATTTTTTCTTGAATCAGCTAACAATAAGTAATGATTGTGTTAAAGTGACGTAATAATTTTCAGTAACGATATAATTTCCTTTAAATATTAAACTCCAGTTATATCCAATCAGTGATAAATTTGTAGAATTTCTCCGTATTCTACAAATTTATAAAAAAAATCAGAATAATTCAGACTTAAGTTTTTTTTATAAATTCTTAACAAATATAAAACTCTGAGGCGAGCATTTCTCCGCTGCTATCACGCTATTGTTAATAAACTGTCAGTAAAATAAGAATATTTCCCGAATTTCGCCGCCTTGACCAAACAAATCGTAAAAATAATCTTAAGTTACATGCACCTGTTACTCAGTAAACGAAACAAAAGATTTGCAATGAATCACTTCAATGACCAGCAAATTTTTGATACTTATTGCACATGTTACATAAAGTACATATAATTGGTTTTGAAATAAAAATAATTTTATTTGTATCTTGATGAGGTCTAATGGAGGTTTAAAATAGAATACTTTCATATTTGAGGAGTATAGTACATTGGGCAGCTTTAAAGCAATGAGAATTTATATATTACAAGCTACAACGGTTAAAAAAACATGATCTTCGAAGTGGAAAATTCAAAGTTTGATCCCAACCATTGTTGAATCACGTGAAATAGACGTCGTTTTTTTGCTTTTTCTTTTTGAATGTTATGGTGGGTGATTGAGGGTTTTTGTCTTGATATAAAAATCCACGGCCGGTGGATATTTAAATGGCGACATTTGGTTGTTATCCCATCTACAGAGCGATGTATGTTTATAACTTGAAATAATGTATTTAATTACTCACATTTCCTGTTTTAAAAAGTCATAATAAACTGGGATAATTACTTCAAAAGATGTATTTATTATTTTGTATAAACACTGATACTATGTATTAAGTCTCTTAATTAATTCAGGTTGGATCTTTTTTGCGGTTTCGTTTCTATATTATTCAACGGTGATTTTTTACATTCAAGCGCTCATTAGACAAGAAACTACAATTTTAAGTCGATTTCGAAAAATTAATAATATCCAAGTTCAAGGTGAGATTCAAACACACGAACTGTTGAACCGAAGACCAAAGCGTTCGGCTGTCAGCTCATCTATTTGTTCTGCTAAATAGACAGTAGCCGATTCGAAATGATTCCGTTGTTCAAAAAAATTTTAAAACACTAAAATTTGATGTGAGATTCGAACCTATAAGATGAATATTATATCACTGCCTAATCATTTACCAGATCGGCACTCTTATAAAAAATTTCGTTTGCCGCTAAACTAATGCTTTTGCACACAAAGGATAATTTAATCGGATTTGGTTTGGTATGATTGACCCTCAAAGGTAATCTTTTTACATAAGAGTAACTACTAATAGGATCGAAACTACTGTTTTAAATGTATTCCGAACCGATAACAACATCCAAGTCAAACTGGGATTCGAACCCATGAACTGCTGAATTGGAGGCCAGAGTACTTTAATCAGGATTCATGATACAAATTAGATTTCGACACACGACAAGCATCTACGCTCAAGGAATTCAATGGTCATATTTTAAAGACGAAACCTACTTAGACTTACAGATCAACGTGGATTTAGAACCACTATAAATATCCAAATTCAAAATTGGAATCGAACCTACGAATAAAAAAACTGAAGGTCAGAGAGCAAGTCATTCAGCTGCTAGATCAGCTATAAACTTTATTAACCTACATATACAAAAACTAACAACTGAATACAGAAAATTAACATATGTATGCAAATAGTATTAATTTCAAAACCTCCAGGAACGTTGTTAATCTTGCAAACAGACAATCGTTTCACGTGGTAACCAATGTCAATTGCAAATATAATTGTATAACTGTGTGCACATAATATCTGCCACTATCTTCAGATTTTACTCTAAGCAATCAGTTTGTCATCACTTTGCTTACATAAGGAAGACCGTTTCATGGTTACTTTTAAATATAGGAGCTAATTCTACTGGAACTTACTGATTAAAAAGTGGAACTCTATAAACTACTGCAAAAATCCATGACCAGATAGGAGTTGAACTTACGAGAACTGGAAATATAAGCCAACGTTTTGATCACCTCAAATTATCATTAGGCTTTTTCCCATCTTTTAAGGGAGAGAGCTTGTGTGTAAATACATATATACATACATACATACATAGATGTGTGTGTGTGTTTTATTCCTTTAGAGGTCAAGATGATCAAAACATAACCAAAGCAATGAAATTAAAACACAAAAAAATCCGAAATAAAATTGTGAATCCTATGGAAAAAAAAATCACATAAAAAATCCTCTTATTAATTTAAATTTTTAAGCAAAAATGCGAAATTTCTAAAAGGTAATATTATAAATGAACTCTGGTTATTTTTTTGATACAGAATAATGAATAAAAATGTAATCAACCGATGATCTACTTTGACTTGTTTATCACTCAATGACCACATCTTGCAGAAAAGAACCAAATATTTAGGGATATCTTCATAAACATATATCTAAGTGAATTACGAACCATTATACTTGTAGATCCCTGTCAAATTAGCTCTGTTGTGCAAAAATGAACGCTGAGAGAGAAACCAATCTAACACACTATGAACATCGAAACCAAAGCTGGGATTCGAACTAACGCTAACTAGCTCGGTCTAAATTGATTGGGATCTACAATAATTCACTTTAAGTGGCTAGTAAAGGCACTGACGCACAAGATAGGAATCCAACATGCAAACTGTTGAACTGATAAGCAGGAAAGAAATAAGAGATTTTATAACTGAAAGTACATGAAATTTCAATGTAGTTATAAGTATTTAAAATAAAGATTGAATTTAAAAAACATTTAATTCACACATGAATTAAATTAATAAGCGATTAAATAAATTTTTATATGATCAAATCCATTGGTCAGTTACTCTGGTCACAAAATACATTCCTTGTTACTTTCCTTTGTTAAACAGTATGTCTTCGTTATTGTAACATGTCCCTGTCTGTATCCAAATCTGTATGTTATAACAGTGTAATACATTATTTGTGACACATTCACTTTGTGAGAATATTCTTAATTTCTTTGCAATTAATTTCATCACTGCAGTAAAATCAAAAGTATCAATGAATATTTCCATTATTATTTGAATTTATTTTTGTATAACATCAAAAACAATAAAACTTTTTTTTGTTAAATATATTATAATCTCTAACATTTATCAGAAACTTTGACATTTTTTAAGAATCTGATGGAAAAGGACTAATTTAAAATTTGATAAAAACGTTATTTATAATAAACAATAAATGCAATAATACGTTCTAAAATCTGCAACCTAAATCTGAAATGTTTTTATATTAATTCTTACAAATATTTTACTAAAATCATTTGGTATAAAATTTCTAAGACCTTATCAAGAGATAAGGAAGATAAGATTTTTTATGATTCCTATTTTTTAAACTGCCTATTTTCTAAAAAATTCAGAAATGAATTTTCATTTTTCCAAACCGGCTTTTATTTACCCTCTAACAGTTTTATTTGACAAACAATTGAAATATATCTCGTATCAGAACATTTTCACTTTCAATTTCCCAAACATGTGAAAATATTTGCTTAGTAAAACTGGAATATTACATTTTTGATTCAATAAAGAGAATTATGTAGGGTACTTCAATTAAATGCATATTATAAATATAATTATATAAGTACATAATATATTTTAAATGAAATATATATTGGTTGATACTTAACTTTCGAATAAACATTCACAGATACCGTCAATATCAAAGAATAAAATGTTAACCGAAAATACGGTATTCACAAATCTAAAATTTCATCACAAAATATTCTCCTAATATTTTCGTTTTATCCTAACTTTTTCATGATAATTTTGTTTTCAGATGCAATATTTCAATGTTAAATTGTAAAATTGAATATTTTATCCTATAGCAAGTTTCCATTTTTTTATACCATGAAGCACGTTATTTATTTATTTTTTTTTTAAATGTATCAGATTTTCCAATCGACAAAATAGCATCAGTAATTACGTAGACAAAGTTTCATAAAAAAATTTTTAAAAGGAAAATCTTGAAAATTTTAAAAACTAAATTTATATAATATCAGGAGTAAACCTTTAAGACTTTTAAATTTATGCAATATATCCAGCAAGAATAAATGAATTTATAATAAATTGAATTGAAATCAAAAGAGTAAAATTTTTATGAGGAAGATTATTAGAAAAGTCACTGTTATTGAAACCAAAATAAACTAAGAGGAATATTGCCCGGAAAACTAAAAAAAGCTAGAAGATTGCAAAAAATTATTTATAAGGAACACAAGCTAATTTTTATTAACATACAGTAATGAAAATTATTAAAATTACATTTATGGAATTTTCTAATAAATATCTGATTAAGTGATAACCATTTTCATGATGCATTTTTGCGATATCAAGACGATTAATCTGTTCATTATATATATATATATATATATATATATATATATATATATATATATATATATATATTCTTTTGTAATCAAATAAATTGAAATAGATTTCACATTACGATTAATTAGATTATTAATTTACAAAAACTTTCCGTATGTATCATACCTGCATAGTAGGTACATTAACAATAACTAAAGCTTCATTTACATATATTCAAGATAAGATTTGAAACTTTTCGAATGTGTTAAGTTTTATTCTGCAAAAGGTATGGGATAAGAGGGGAGGGTCCTCGTTTATAATCACTTCAATTACCCCCTAACAGTTTTTATAATGTTGTGTTAAATGATAATTTACAAGGTTCAATGCGGTAAAAATTCTATCGGCTTAACACCTGTTCAAAAAATTTGACTTGTATAAGCAAGTGCATTAATAAAACTAGATTATTGTATACAATACTGATAAACATTTTATTTCCAGGAAATCTCAACAGTACCGATTTACTTAATATATAGATCGATTATCTTGTTTATCACATTTATTTACCACATTTGGAACAATTTGATCACGTTTGCATAGTTTAATAATCCCCAAATTGTGTTGGGAAAAACATTATCATTACAGCACGAACTTGCTTAACTTGTTTCTTTAACTAGTTTCATGAATTGTTTTTTCTAATGAATACTATAGAATGTCATTTCAACCGTAAATCGTGACCGGGGATTATTTATAGTTGAACTTCATAGGGAAAAAAACTTAATTATAATAAATATGCAAGTACTGTCCATTAAGTTGTTTTAATGTATCTCTGACACAAAGACCTATATTGATCTGTCTATTAAGGGCTTTCGATTGGAAATTGAGATACCCCCGTTTTTAAAAAAAAAAAAATATCACAAATCAAAACTATTTAGTTTACAAAATGGAGTTGTATTCAATACATAGGAAATAAAAATTATCAAATCTCTGTAGAGCTATTTTGTATTTTAAATTATTGTAATTACCAATAAATGAATTAAAATCCAGATTTTACGGACTTTTATGATAAAAATCAAAATAGGTAACTGCATGAATTCAACATAAAATGTTTGAAATTACAAGTTTTAAAAAAAACTTCGATGACATTAAAATATGGAATGAATTTGATTCTACAACTTGGTAAATAAAATATCTGTAAAAGTCAATGGGTGCTCAAAAATTTCAATGACGAAAAATTAAGTACAATATTTTTTCATATAATTTCATATTAATGTTGTAGAATATCATAACAATCTCGTTATCGAAATCTTAATTAAAATAAATTATATTAAGACGCCAATATTCTTTTTCCCCTTCTTAAATTTATTTTAGATTTGAGAAAACGATTTAATTTTTGCTTTAATTAAATTGCAAAATATTAATCGACCTGATTCTGAAAAGTAAAGAATAAAAGTTAAATTCTTCGAACTAAAATTTTTTTTATTATATTGAAAATATTCAAACATAAATAGTTAACTTCTACTTAGTTTCTAATTTAACTAGATAAAATTGTGTATTATTATTTTGATATTATATGAAATCGAAAGTTTAAATGGGAAAAACAAAAACTTCTTACCTTCAGTTATTAAAAGTTTTTGAGGAAGACAGATTCTTTTAATTATTCTCAAGTTTTGTGAAAAATTTCTGTCACTTCTCTTTTAATTGCCGCAGAATTTAAAATACTTTTTTTCTAGCCATATTTCCTAGTCTTCTGATATTTACACAAAATTTACAGTTCTTATTATGACGCACGTGACAAACTTTTAAGTCCTTCTTTTAGCCGCTGGATTATTTATTACGAAATGTTCTTTTCACAACAATGCTATTTTATTTTGTAAGATATTTCGAACAAAATCTTATAGTTTTTATTTTATAAGTCTATATATTTAAGGATAAAACACGGCGAGAAAAATTCTCAAAAGGATCAGTGCCAAGAAGAAATCACTGGAGATGCTCCTTCCCATTCGACGAGACTAGCGTTTGTAAACATCTTTGCTTTCGGGAATAAATTTTGATTGTACTAATTAGCATCCACCTGAGCGAGACTGCGCATGCGCCCGACACCATCTGGTGTTCAGTTTTTCTCCCGGGGCATTGTGGGTGATAGATGGCTGGTAGCTTTCTCCGGTCGTTGTTATTATTTGAACTCTTCAAAAACTCTTGGATTCTTTTCTCGTATTTCTCTGTTTTTGTTAATTATTGTGGAGTAAGTCATAAATATATCTCTTGCCTTATAGATTGGTAATGTTTTATTGTGTTATTGAAATGAAAATTCTACTTATTTTTTATCGTTTAGGTAACATTGTAATTATATATATTGCTCTGATATATGTTTAATGTAAAAATTTCAAATTTCTGTATTTATTATTTTAGTTTCGAAAATATATTTGATGTTATAATTTAATATCGCGTTTCTTAGGTTCAATAATTGTTCCCATTAATTTTTTTCCAGTATTAATTGCCCAATTTAAATTGATTTCACCGAAAGCAAACAATATTAAAATAATTTTTGTAGAGTCATCTGTTTGTATAATTGTGTTCAAATTCATAATTTATTTGTTTCTGACAAATGTATTTTTAAAATCGTCATTTGTTAAAGTATGAATATTATCAAATAATTGTCGTAAATTTTTATGATTT
>JAPDSC010061778.1:0-32471 GCA_026290005.1 Latrodectus geometricus
TATTGTAGTTAAATTAATAATTGATCAACAGATCACTTTATCATGCCAGCAAATGTCTCAAACATATGAATTATTAATGTAGACCACCTATAACCAAAGAGGTGTATCGGATCACTATGTTCCAGTGGTTATAAGGATCACAATCCAAGACTATTTTTGTAGCCTAAAAAAAGTAAATTTGTTGCAAACATAATTTTTTATTTTTCCAAAGAGTGAAACAATTTAAATGATTAGAACTCATATTAGTAGAATAGAAAATTTAAAATATTTTTCTTTAATACTCTTATTTAAAAAAGAATTATCTTTCCTTCAGAGAAAGTGAACATAATCCTTCATTAGTAATTAGTATCCCACTTAATTTATATTGGTATATTGTAACATTCAAATTTCTTCTAAGAAAATAAAAATATAATGCAATGAATGAATGAGGTAAATTAAAATAATTAAAAATATATTAAAAAAATATTTAATTTCCTAATAAATTAATTTCTCACCCGCCATATCAATCCAGCTGCAGTTAGTGTACCATTGTCAATTTATTTTTCAAAAAATATTTTTTCATTTACAATAAGTAATTAATATTTTCTTTTCATTATGTATGTGTAATTTTGATCGCAACATATATTTTCTTTCAAACAGTTATCGTGACGTTGCTTTTTTCACATTGCATTGGCTTGGTGTTGAACCAATTAACTGCAATGCTAAGCATCCAGAAATAAAATTCTCATATTTAGTTACAGTCTACCGTGAAAAGCTCGAAGGTTCGATATCCATCTAGGGTATATGGATACATGTAGAACTTCTCAACCAACTCTTTAGACTTTATATTTAGTTCGAATCACGTTTAATGTGTAAAATGTTACCAAAGAGTGACAAATAATACATGCATGCACATAATTTTGAATTTTTTAGCTATCAGATTTTATTTTACTTGGGCATTTTTAATTATTTTTTTTTCGAGTGTCAGCCAAGTTAGCATATGGGGTGCGTTGCTCCATTTTTCCACCTGAACCATAATTTGATGTGGAGTCTGATTTCCTCAGTACACACATTCTATAGGTATCCATTTATAAGTAGGCAACCATTCATACTATAATCATAGAAAGAAAGGACAAATACAGGAGAAAGAAAGTATATATACATGCAACCTAGAATTACTTTTTCTTTCTCTTATTAGGGAGGTCCTAGATTGGAATCCAGAAATTGAGGTTCGAACCCAGGACCTCCCTATCCGCTGTCAGCCACACTGACGACTAGACAGGGTTTGTGACAAGCATTTTTATTCATCTATTGAATAAAATAAAAATACCTAAATAAAATAAGCGCTAATATACAACAGCAAATATTTATCTTAAATGTATTTTTAAAAAATACGTAAACATTCTTTATTAATGTTTCAGAATTATTCTTATTATAAACATAAAAATGAGTAAGAAATTTAGGAATTATTTAATTTAGTTTTTTTAATCATATATTTCACTTATTCTATTTTATTAAAAATTTTTAGAAATTTTAATTCATGAATAAAATTAAAATTCCTAAATTCAAAGTAAACGTACTTATAAAGGCAAATAATGTTGCAATTCAAGTTTTACTATAGAAACATTCAATATTATATTCCGGATCTGAATAAATAACAATATTTTCAATCATTTGTTTTGTAGGAAATTACTTCAAATTCAATTTATGTATATTGACTTATGAGATTCAATATTTATTCCTTCATCTTTTATGTTTTCATTTTAAATATTTAATCTAAATTTTTGTATAGAATTCCTTTTTCTTTTTTTTCATTCCATCTAAACATAGATATGTTAAAATTATTATTATTTTATTCGATATTAAAAGTTATGAATACATAATATTTATATATATGTTGCACTTTAAAAATAAACTAAATTTATGAACCATTATTATCATTTTTATAATTAATATCAGACAATTATGAGTAATCGTTATAACCTAATACTTAGTGCTTCCAAAGCACAGATCTAAGGTTCGATACTCGGATTGGAAAAAGTCGACTTAGCATTTGATCCCTTTAATGGATCGATAATAATTAGTACCAAGCATGCTTGAAGGGAACAAACTACTGGGGGAATGACAGGGGAATATATGCATCGCCCCCCTTGAACCACGGTGAAAAAAACAGATATGGTCACTATAAACCTTATCGCCATGGGGTTGCCATGTTACTGTATGAATTTAGTTAAATTTACAAATAATTAATATTTTTTCGAAAAAATATAAAAATTTAACTTGTAAAGAAGATAAAAATAAATTTATTGGAATTTTATAATCATATATTTTATAATTATGAATAATATATTTGATATAGAATAATATATATATACATATAATGATATATAACGATATAATTGATGTAAATCATAAAAATAAAATAATTGAAATAAAATAAATAAATTGAATTTTAAAAACAATAACAAATTTTCGATTTGTAGAAATTTTTCAATTATTAGTGAGAAACTTTTTTAAAATCATGAGCATTAACATTAGGCAGTGATTCAAATTTAAGGATTAATTTCTTATTAATATTTATTTTTATCTTCACATATTTTAAAACTGACATTGGCAACAGCATAATGTTTGCTAGAGAAATGTTAAAGCAGATAACTCTACTCTATAAAAAATTCGTTAATAAGGAAATCAATATATAATTTTTATATGAAAATAAAGTACATAAATATACATATTTAAGAAAATCCTATATGTACTGCTAAAATATCAATTTAATTATGTGCATCGTGATTTCTTGTATTTTCACACAATTCATTTTTAAATAATACCAAAATATACCGTTTATAAAAATTTTATTATAAGTACTGAACTACCATTATATATATATATATATATATATATATATATATATATATATATATATATATATATATATATTCCAGCAACTAATACCTAATTTTACATACCATCAGCGTATAAAGATAATTTAGTAATTATAATAGCTGAAACTAGACTTCATTCCATTACGGTAGTTTCATAAGCGTCAATGGACACAGATTTCGGAGAATGTGACGTAACGTGATAGGGGTGGTAACGTGATCGAGCCCTCCTCATAAATCATGCATTTCAAGGAAAATTTATTAAGACCCGCATTTGCATAGTAAGCCGAGGGAATTCCCGTTTGAATGCGGCTGGAGTCAACGGAAGACTGTCAAATAAATTCGGCTTATAAAATATCATTTTATAGAAATAGCTATTTTAGTGAATATTCCATGTGATTTAAATATGCATGGTTGACATAATATTAATGATGCCACTTCGCAAACAATATACTCTGAAATATTTTGATATTTATAAAGTGGAAATATGTGATGAAGTAAATTTTTAAAGCATATTGAATTAATATATGACCATAATTATCTGCTAATGTTCACAACTACTAACCCAAAATATTTCCGAAAGTTTCGGATAGATTTATGTGTGCTAATAAATTTAATGAGAGAATAATATTCAAATAGAATTCTTTAAATGTTTATGGGGGTGAATATGTTAAAATATTTTATATTAGAGAATATTATATAATATTTATTGCATTTTGAAAGGGTAATTTCAAAAGTTTTTATATTAATTTCTACATATTCATACATTTTATGCTTTCAATAAATTATGTAGTTAAAATATTTACAATTAATTTGTTTTTCATTTTAAATAAATTTTGGTATTATAAATAGTAAATATCAATTTATCTCATACATTTTATTGTTTCATATTATCTATATCTACGACTATTAGACGACGTCCATGATATTATTAACATTCCAAAAGTTCAAAAACATTAAAGGATTTCTAATTAAGTCTTTGTGGGAGAGTTGAAGACAATCCAAAATGTGTTCTGGGGAAGTATTTTCTGATACGCACTTGTTGCGCATTAGAAAAATCTTCTGGCCCTTATAGAAAAATAGTCCAATCAAGTGGCCACTGGCAAATTTTCAACGAGCAAACTGATATTTTTGGTCGCAAGTAAGGCCTAGGGAATCATCAGTGTTAGTTCTTATGTACCATTCTTTTTATAGGAGTGAATTTCCATTTAAACTTGTTAAAATTCTTCCTGATTGCAGATATTTCATAAAATGTCATAATAGAGTCAGGGGTAGAGCATGTCATTTTATTAGTTATTAAGATAATTTGTAACGATAACTTTATCGAGTTAAAGCTGTGAGATTTTCAAATACAGAAATAAGTTAGAAGTCGATTCTCTCAAACATGGTCAAGCACTGGACAATTTGTTCTATAACTATATTAGTATTACTTCCAAAATGGATTTCTTTTCTCCGATTTTCCATACTGCAGGAAATATGAAATCATGTACATAAGTACTGTCAACAGGGTTTTATTAATAATATCAATTGAAATAGATTCTCATAAAGAGCAACAGAAATCCAAAGCTAAAGAATTTACGTCAAAAGCGCGTGTCGGGTATTAAAACCTGTCTAGCGCCAATAATGCTTCTTAACGTTTATGTATTTTTGTACTTTAATAATAAACTAGGGTTTATCGATCTCCCTTCCTCACTCACCCCCCTTCTCTCTCTGAGTATATATATATACTCAAAATCTATATATATATATATATATATATATATACTCAGAGAGAGAGAAAGAAAGAAAGAGAATCGTGTATTTTTAACTTCACTAAAATACGCTGAATTGAAGATGGAATGAATGACATCAAAAAAATACACATTCGTGAGAATCCCAAAATATGTTTGCGAAATTTAAATTATCATTCAACATTTATATTTTATTTAGTTAATTGGATCATACATAATTTGATAATATTAGATACAGCAAACATGTTCTTATTTTGTTAACAATTTTTAAGAGAAAGCAAATTCACTTAAGCAAAATATGTCAAAAAATTTTATAGAAAAAGCTCATAATTCATATTTTCTAATTTTGTAATTGATTTCATAGGTTTTTCAATACACGTCTACATAAATTTAATTACTTTATCAAAATCTATGAGTTTCCAAACTATTTTAGAGTCTCAGAAGTCGCGTAGTATGCAAAAGTAAAATTTTATAAATAAAATGTGCTCAATATTTTTTATTCATAAAATAATTAAAAAACTATATATAACACAATAATATTGAAATACAGGAAGTAATTTATTATTATCATTCTTTTTAATAATATTTTTTCTGTTTTATTTTAAACGGCTTCTGGTATCATTTATTATATTCACACAATAGTGGAAGTACTATCAGAAATTAATTTTCCATTCTTCGATGATAAGATTTATGCCACCCAACCTGTCTAGTGATTAGCGTAACTGACTACGAATGGGGAAGACCTGGGTTCGAATCCCAGCTGGGGCATGGATGTACTTTCTCTCTCTCTCACTTGTTTCTTGTCCTTTCGTCAGATGATGGATGAATGTGACCCGCCCTATAAACGGGTTTGTGGTGGCGTGGGCGATGCTACTCGTACCTCCGTGACTTGGTTCAGAGGTGCCCACCGGGTAACGATAAAATGAGTAGTAGTTTCTGGCTTTGTTGCGGCAAATGGGCTAATTTACTTAATTGCTCAAGGGTGCCCGCCATTAGAAATATAATGAAATTTATTACAAAATGGTTGCGGTAAAATGATTAGTGGTTCGATTTTTGTTTAAGTTTCAATACTGATTTGAAATATACGAAAATGCAACGATAAAATTTCTGCCTTTTTTATTAACATAGTTCTTGTACCATTGTGAAATATTAAATTAAAAACTACGGAATAAATTTTTCGAAAAATGTATTTATTACACATTCATACTGATTTTCGAAAACTAATGTTTATTCTAATGAAATTCTGGAGAAATTTTAATAACCATAAATCAAAATTAACGTTTCTATTTGTAAAACTATAATATTTCATTTATTATTAATTTTAATTGTATGTAATTTATTAGTTATATGTAACTTTAAATCCTCAAAACCAGTTAAACACATTGACTTATTCACATCATTACAAATATAAAATAGACTCCATCAATAACTTATATTTAGTTTTGAATGTTGAAAATTTATAAACTGCCCTTATTTTCCTGCGCATACTTTAAAAGCATTATTGAAAACGCATTTTGAAGTACAAAAACAAGATTTAAAGCATTTATTTGAAGTATGGATTTGTCTTCTGTTCTTGTATTTATAAAATTAAATGAATTTTTCCCCATCATTATGTATTAATGAAAAGTAAAATACAGAAATGCAGACTCAAAGACATGCCATTTGGATTGGAAACATATCAATACATATTAATAAAAAAGTCAATATATACCAGTAATTACAGAAATTGGAATGATATATAAAATGTTATAATTTACTCCTTTAATCGATAATTTTTCAAGTGTAGGTCACCTCTTTGATCTTCTTTCGGTCTATATTGATTTCATGGCCTACATTTTCTACTTGATATATTTCACTAGCAAAGCAATAACTCTTAAATTCAGTCCTTAAAGATATCATTGACTTGGAAACAGTAAAAGCTATGTTGTTTTCATTTGTAGAGTTATCCTTATCTGTTTGTTATAGAAATTATTATATCTGTTGGTTTGAAACACATTGCATAAAATAATAATATTAAAGTATCAGGGAAAATTTAAATTTATTTATCAAAATTTACTTATTTTAAAAATATTTCTTAGTTTACAGCAATAAATGAGTTTATACATTATTTTTACACATTTAAAATGAATTTTATAATTCGCTTATTTTGAAAACATTAAAATAAATCTTACTCATAGAATATAAATTTATATATTGTCGTACTTTTCCATTTTTATTATGCCGTTTTCAATACAAGGTTATTAATAATGTAAGACAATTAAAACATTCTTTACACATAATGCTTATGTATAATTCAAAAACATAGTATTGTTTTCAATATAAGCTCTTAATTTAATTAGCATTGCTGTGTGCATATCTTTGCAACTACGCTAATCCTTGGAATTATTTATATCAGTTAAAATATTGCAGACAGTTTTGTTGTCAAATTGCACAAAGTGACTTCGGGTTGAAAATTAATCAGTTTTATAATTTGCTAATTATCTAAAATATGTGGAAAAAAAGAAAACAGGGTATTGAAATCTATATACTGGATAACTTCTTAAAATCTAATAAAGGAGAATATCTCATTTCATATTCCAATAATACTTAAATATTCACAGATTTCAATACCTTAACTTGTTCTTGCATCTGTCCGTTTTAATAGGAGAAAATAAACTTTATTTTTAACACTCATTGTTTGACAACCTTTTTTTTATCTGACGTTAATTTTATCTTTATTCTTGCCATGCCTGTTTGTTATTGTTAATGACACTTGGCAACGCCACGCCCGCTCATCAGAGAGACTAGGCTATTGAAGTCAGAGAGGGAGCGTGACTTCCGTTTTTAATAGAGCACCCTCATACGAAGGTGGGAGTACGACTTTTGGCTCTTAGATGGCAGATCCACCTGAATCTTTCACTTTAGAGATTGAAACGAATGAAGACCCAAAGCCTGGCTCCAACCACCCCCAGAGGTATTAGTTTGTAAAGGGAACATGGAGGACTTGCGACCCGACGTGTTTAACATGCCTCAGTCGCCATTAGTGAACACGACAGATCTTCGGCTAAGCCGGGATTCGAACTCACCACCGTTTGGTAACGAGAACGATGCCCTAACCAACCAGGCCACCATGGCTCTCATGCCTGCTTAAAATACATATTCTTATTCCCATCCATTTTGTTTATTCAACGTAATATGAAACAAAGGATTTTATGAACCTTTAATGTGCCTAAATACTAAAACAAAGTTTATCCTTTTACTTTTACAAATGTTTTATTAATCTAAATGAACAATAAACACTTAGATTGAAATGTTTTGCTTTTAATTATCATTGAGTATGTTATCTTTGAATGCTGACAATCTCATGAAAAATTCATTTTGACAGTTGATACCAACAAAATCCCCTGTATCCAAATCCAGGAGAGATTTACCAGTGTAATGATAGATGCTGGAACTTTTATTTAAAAATAATACAAAATGTTACATTAAGTATTTTAAATAGTTAAACATGATTATTTTACATTTCTAATAAATATGATATCAAATTCTGATTAATTAAAGTTAATGTTGAATTAAAGCACACAATTAACATAAAGGTAATTTTTTGTAGCTCTGTAATATTTTTTATTACATGTTATCAATATTTTCAATTTATAACTCATATTTACAGAAAGGTTTTGATATTTACAAAAGTATATTCTATTCTCTCTTAAAAATTGCAAGAAGCGAGGGTTTTTTTACTGTTTGTATGGTAAAAATGTTTCCAATGCCACAAACAGTTGAACTCACAGTTGCTTTGTTTAATTTAGCTCTTGAAGAATTTCTCAAAATTCTTTACTTCCCAGATAATTTTCCAGTTTATGCTAGGGTTGCCGAATACCAGGATAATGTTAAGGAACAGGTAGTTATATAGTGGATAACATTAGATTGTGAGGAAATAGAAACACGTCTTTCAATGGTATATTAAAAATTAAGTTCAATTCTAGTAAGAGTTTTGCAAGTGCTTGAAGATTCTGGAATAAGTGTCTCATGGACATGAAGTGTCATATGCTGAAATTTGTTTCCTATTTTTAGGATCTTTACACATTAACACATTTCAGATTATAATTTGAGGTATCACTGTATCCGATGCGTGTATTTCACTAGTACCGCTGCATAACAGCTTGACCGTATTTCAGTTAAATCATAGCTATTACAAGCTCTTTACTCATCAATATCGTATATACTATCGTATCGTAATCATAAAAATACTTCTACATTCATTTGTTCAAATTGTAGTTGTCCACATTCCTTTAAGAATGTTATTATATTAAAGGATAAATAAAAAAATCGACTATTTTGAATTTATTTTATTTATTTTTATAAGGAAACTCCTACTTTATCTACATATTTATTTTTTAAAAATGGCATGCTTGCATATTTAGTTGCATAAATACTATAATAAAATATTAATATATTTATATATATATATATATATATATATATTATCAGCTTAATTTATTAATAATTGCACCAAAAATGATCAGTAAAAATAGTATTAAAATTAATTATAATAAATTTTATTTAATTGTTATGTAATTTATATAATTCCTTAAAATAATATTCAAAAATTAATCCCCCTCAGTAATTAAAAGGATTTCATTGTAAACTCAGAAAGTTATTTTTTAACAGATAACGTTGTGAATGATTTTAAGAAAATTCCCTTTTAAGATATTCATGAGTAATAATACTAAATTACTTTATTTTAATATCTATTTAAAAGTAGATTAATAAATATATGCAAAAAAATATCTTATAACTAGATATGTTTAAAGGAAAATTAAAGAAATGTCTAGTTATATTTTGTTAAAAAATTCTATATAAATGTCCTTTGAAAGGAGAAAATTATATTAAATTTTGAATCAGACAATATTTTTAATGTATGATTCATATGCAAAAATAATTTAATATTTAAGAACATGTTATTTCAAATTTTAAAAATATAAATAAATATTGTTATAATAATTGTAAGAAATATATTAATATATTGTCTTTAAATAAAATAGCATTTCATGCTATAAAAATATGCTGTATTTCAAATTTTTTCCGGATTTAAATAATAAAAACTTGTCCTATCTCAATTTAATTTAAGTATCAAATCAATTATTCAATACTCTTGTTTTTATCAAAGATATTTATCCTCAATCTTCAAAGGAAATTTTTAAAAAAAATAAATTAAAATGCTCAATATTTTATAAATTAGTTTATGAACGTTTTGAAATAAGTTTATAAGAAAATTCTTGATAATTCTTATTTCTTTTGCTTCATTGAGAAATTCACTATCTGTTTTAAGTATGCTTCTTGATTACGATTAGATTAATATTAAATTAATTTTAAAATATAAACTCAAAGAAATAACTGTTATTTAAGATTGTGGATTTAAATCACAACATCTGAAATAAGAAAATTAAATTTTAATTCCTCTAATTCCTGGTTTTTTTTTTTTCTTTTTGTATTATTGCATAAATCTTGGCTGTGATTTCATACTCAATTTTATCTACAATCATGCATATAAATTTCAATATTATTTAATTTAATTTAAATTTTAAAACATTATTTTATTTTGAAGTTTACAAGCATTTATTTGGATTCACGATGTCGAAAGTGAGTCTTGTCCATCATAAACCCAAACAATGGCAAGAGTGAAACGATTTCCACCCCGAAAACTCTACTCTTGTCGGGGTGGCTTCGATCTCAGCTATTATTGAAAAACGAGGAATCAATATTGCATGTCTGCTTTTTACATGCATATTTTTCGGAGTTGCGACTAGGTAACTTTTGGTTTTCTTCTTGTGACACTTGAATATAGTGCATTACTTTGGGCTTAGGTTTAGTTAAAGAATTTATGAAGGTGATCTACGGGGGTTGGTTTCCTTGAATCCCCTGTCGAATGAAAACCAATGTTCTGTGTGGAAAATTCAAGGACCGTTTTTAAACATAGATGAACTAGAAGATTCCTGCTTTCTACACGTCCATCTCTTTGGTTCTATGCTTGGAAGTTTTCATGGTTTTTCTTCCTTGTTACTGTTTTTTTAATAATTCAAATGGCAGATTAAAAGACAACTGTGATTAGATAACAAACATTAAAACTAAAATAAAAGTAACATGAACACAAATAACAAAACTGAAACCACAATAAGTCTCTAAACATTCATTTTGTGTCACGAGCTCTCCAATATCTCTTTCTGCTTCAGATAGATAGTGTCCACAATGAAAGTCTCTTTTCCTAAAATATTCTACAGTGACTTTCTACAACCTACAGTTTTAGGGCTTTTTATGATCTCATGCAAATATATATAGCTTAACAACATTTTAAGCGAACATATACAAAATATTTTAACATTTTTTATCACATATCTACAATTATTGATTAAACATCTTTTCAAATGTTTAAAATTATAACAAATTATTTTTTAAGCCTTTCATTACTTGTTATAAGATTTCAAATTAAATATGACTGATTTTGTTTAAACTTTTCATACTTAATTTTGCCTAAAAATTAAATAAATACATGGAGGTTATTATGTAATAATTAAAATATTTTATTTAAGAAATTAATATCATAAATGAAATATTTAATTTCACCAATAACGATACCTTGTATATTGCATCTCTTTTAAGCTCTATATACCATAAAGTATTTTTGTTATAACATATTTAATTGGAGGCCTACAGATTGTTTGCGAATTCAATAATCTTCTTAAAATAACTATTGTATCAAAATTATTTTCTATATTAATTTTGCAGGAAATATAGATTCTACCAATAAAAAATACAGAATAAAAATTCAATTTTACTTAGACAACAATATTTATTCGCTAACACTATTATTTATAACAATGGTTACATGAAAAATAAAACAGTGAACGCTATACAAAAACGATCTAAGCATTTAATAACATTACAATAACTAATTTGAATTAGATACTGTAATCCTAATAAAATTACAATATATAATTCAAATAGATGGTAGAAATCTTTTCGTTACTTGAAAGAAAATATCTACTACTTTTATAGGCGAACTGTTAAAGGATCAATGTTAAAAAGCAATGGATGATTTCACTTAAAAACAGCAATAATCTACACAGAGTACTAGCATACTTCTTTAATCTACAATAAGTGATAGTTACCTAAAGTCTTACCAAATTAAAATATTCAGGTCACTTTGTTCTATAAAATTTGCCATATATTAATTGGTCGGATTAAAAGAAATTTTATAAAAGCCATTGAATTATTATTTTTTACCAATGGCGGGCACTCTTGAGCAAGTAAGTACATTAGCCCATTTGCCGCAACAAGTCCGGAAACTGCTTCTCATTTTATCGTTACCCGGTGGGCACCTGTGAACCAAGTCACGGAAGCACGAGTAGCATCGCCCACGCCACACCACCACAAACCCGTTGATAGGACGGGCCACATTCATCCATCATCTGAGGAGAGGACGAGAAACACAGAGAGAGAAAGAGAAAGTACATCCATGCCCGAGCCGGGGTTCGAACCCAGGTCCTCCCCATCCATAGTCAGTTACGCTAACTACTAGACAAGTTGAGCGGTGCCATTGAATTATTTTATTTTATTATTTGTATGCCTATTCACCCGATTGTTTTGTTAGTTGCTCAACGATCATTTTTAGCACACGAAGGCTAATTAGACCGGAACCTACGGTTTAAAGTGGATTCTGAACTACTACAAACATCCATGCTCAATGTGAGATTCAAACCTTCAAACTGTCGAATCAGAGGGAAGAGCGCTAACCACTCCCCTAGACAGCCAAAAATATTGTGTCGTGCATTAAAGCTACTATCAATCTGCCACATGGTAAACACTACACTTTTTACAAATTTATACTGAAATAATAAATAGTTTTTTTTTATTTTCTAATCTCTTATTTGAGTGTAAATTATGTATAGAAATGTAAAATGTTTCCTTGCAATAATCTTTTGATGCAATAAATGATAACAAGTGTATATAACAATAAGATTTTCCATTTATCATAACAGCTATTAACCGCAAGGATCGTTGTTACTGAAGGAACAAATTATTTACTTAATAAACAAATATAACACACATTATGTAAAACTTCTTTATCAAACAAAAAATTTTATGTTCTTTATCAAACGAAAAATTTTATTTTGTTATATTTGTTTATTAAATAATTTGTTCCTTCAGTAACAATGAATCATCCTTGCCTTTAATAGCTGTTATGATAAATGGAAAATCTTATTGTTATACACACTTGTTATCATAAATTATTGCATCAAAAGATTATTATAATGAAAAATTTTATTTATATTTATAAAAATTTTATTTATCAAAAGTTTACTTTCAAATATAATCTTTAAATAAACAATAAATTTATGCAATGGCAGTGGTTAAATTTAAAAATTAATGATTAACACAAATAATGAACAACGAAATTATTACTAGTTTTTCAGTAATTTATATCAGTGATGCAGTGGATTTCAAGGACATTATTTGATTATCTTTAAATCTATAAATAATAAAAAAATGTCTTACTTATGTAGTTTAATTTCTTTAATATTTGTGTTGATAATTTTAATAAATATAATGACATTCTTCTACTAAAGTTTATTTGAAATTTAAATATTTAGGAATTTATAGAGCAATTTTTGTTTGTTAAAAATATTTTCAGATAAAAGTTTTAAATATAGTCGTTGCTAATTTATATAACTTAATTTCCTTTAAGATTTTTGTTAAAAAAATTCAAAACACTTTTCCAAATGTGTTTTCCCACATTCCAAGTAATCTGTATGATCCGTTAATGTTTTAAATTTAGAATGTTTGTACAAATCTCATTCAATCTGCTTTTATAGTAATCAATTTTGTGATATTAGAATGAAACTAGTTTAGCTTTTTAAATACGACTCGGAACTAGTTTCCATGGGGGGCCGAGATTAAAACCTAATATTGAACCTAATGTGACCCTAACCATTGACCCTAATATTTTATTTTTGAAAAAAGAATTATCCAAAAACTTTTGAATATATTATCCAATGATATTTATACTTACGTTGAGTTACAAAGCTTATTCAATCTGTTCTTATGGTAATCAATTGTGTGATATTAGAATGAAACTAGATTAGCTTTTTAAATATGACTTGAAACTGGTTTCCATTGGGACCCGAGATTAAAACCTAATATTGAACCTAATATGACCCTAATATTTTAGTTTTGAAAAAAGAATTATCCAAAAACTTTTGAATATATTATCCAAGGATATTTATACTTACGTTGAGTTACAAAGCTTATTCAATCTGTTCTTATGGTAATCAATTGTGTGATATTAGAATGAAACTAGATTAGCTTTTTAAATATGACTTGAAACTGGTTTCCATTGGGGCCCGAGATTAAAACCTGATATTGAACCTAATATAACCCTAATCATTGACCCTAATATTCTATTTTTGAAAAAAGAACTATCCAAAAACTTTTGAATATATTATCCAAGAATATTTATACTACGTTAATTTGTCTTTAATATTTTTTACAGTGTACAAATTCCTCTAAATTTTAATCAATAAAATACTAAGCGATTACACCACCATCTTATAGTGTCAAAATTAATATCCAAAATAACATAACTTTTATAAAAAAAAATAAAATACATACTAGAATAACCAAATTTATAACTATTACCCATAAATGTATGCACACAAAATCATTTTATAAATTAATCTCTATATTTCTTTCACATTAATGTTAGTTAATAGGGAATTGCGAGTTGGTTTGATGACAAAATGGCTGTTTAACTACTAGTGGATAGTTACATAAGTCATTTCGCCAGAAATAAAATTTTTATAGCTTAGTAAGAAGTTCAATGTAATGAAATATAAATTTTTTTTTTCTAACCAGGATAAAAGTGTGAGAATATGCATTTTTTAACAAATAATTTTCCTTGTAGAATGGAATGGCTTGGCTATTTTTTCTTCAAAAGCTCCTATATATATCTTTCACTTATTAATTATATAAATGTTCTAGATTTATCATGAAATAACTTGGTTATTTTACAAATGAAAAAATTTTCAAAACTCAATAACATGCCGGAGATACATAAATGATATTTATAAATGTTGTATATTAATCTTCATAGAAAAATTTATCTCGATATATTGATAGAAAAATGTGAATTATTATTATATATATATGTAAATTAAACTACTAAGCTTTTAAAGAATTAAGTAAATACTTCTGATATAAATCTGTTCTTAAGAATTATTTATGATAGCTAATCAAATGCACGTTTACCTTCAGTACTAAATAATATATTAAAGATTAATAATGTTAATAGAATGGCAATATAGTTTACATATAATTATCAGAATGCATACTAAGCTTTAAAATATTATATTTATTTGAACAAATTTCATCATCAAAAAATATGAACATTGATTTACTTAAAATGAGTCAATTTGCGGTGTTTATGGGTAGACAATCAATAAAACTCACGAATCTTTATACATCTTCTTATTTACAATATCTTTTTTGCAAAAAATATTTTGTTAGAGCTTTAATATATAAAAACTGATTAATCCTTTCATTATAGTATTGTTCAATAGATTTGGAATTCTCTTATACAATTATAAAATAAATTGCAAAGCAATTTCCAAGTGACAACATTTAAATACATTCAAATCAGATAGATTCAAAACAGCCGAAATTTTCTGCGATGATGTTTTGGAAAGTAACTGGCTTCTGACTACTTTATTTATAATCATCCTTTTTACGTTACTTTCATTTTATATATTTATTATGTGACTGATGTTTTATATCTTTTCATTGTTCTAAATAAAAAGAATTAGGGATGATTAATTCCATACTGATTGATGAAACTCATCTTATTAAAATATTGCATATAGCTTGATAACTTTTTGCTCATTCATAACACTCCCTCATATAAGCCTACCTAGCATAATCTTCAACGCAATCCCCAGCATATTTTCCCAGCAAAAATTTTATTTAATTTGAATTAAGGATATAATAAACTATTATTCTTTGTCTTCATTCATGATAAACTAACATAATTAATATTTTATCATTAAGTCTTTTTCCAAACGGTGAAGTCTTTACGCTACAACTGATGAATACAACATATTCCAATACTACACTAGAATTGCATCTATACAGCTATATACATAACATGGTCAACTCCTCTTAAATATTGGTTTGTAAAGATGAGCTTTAAGAGATTTGATCTCATGATATAGGAAGAAAATGCCAACGACTTCAGCAAAGTATTCGATATGACATCTTAGTGATAGATATTTAAACTGACATTTTTATCATACATATTTACATAAAAGATGACAGAGGACACCATACTGTCACTCTTATTATATACAATCCGATATGTTTACTTAAGTTGATTTTAGTTTATATTATCAGATCAATGCTATAATAAAATTGTTATCTATAATAATGCTTCTGACATGTTATCTATAATTATAGATAACATGTCATAATAATAATAAAATATATCTATGTTATCTATAATAAAATTTTCCGACAATGAATGTTGGATTATTTCAACTGTTTATTTCTTTCATTATTGAATGAAATTTAAAATTCACTCCTACTTGAATCCGAGCTCATCAATAAACAACATATATTATTGTAAACATAATTACACAATTATAATTTCAACAACTGATTATCTACGGTCTTCACATATACTTTTGAATTATATGCATAAATATCACTATGATGAAGTTTATTTCGAACTGATTCACTTGATGCCTCTCTTTTTATTGTAAAAAAAGAAACTGCTTAGCAGTTGAGAATTAACGCCTTTTCTGTCTCACCAAACTCTAAACAAAATATATATTAACAAAAGGACGACCTTGTCCTCGTTCACATCTAACTTGTTATATAGTTAATTATTTTTATTAAAAAAAACTCTTTTAAGTTAATGTGACTATGTTATTCCATAAATTTATGCAGAATTATAGCAATAATTCTTTCTGAAACCATAAATTTGATGATTTTCCTGAAAGATATTAAATCATCCAATTACTATCATCAAAATAAATTAGCTATTATAAAATAAGAAAAATATTAAGTAGGAAATAGTTATATATATTAAAGTTATTTTACGTTTATCATATTAATTAGATATAGTTATGAATATACTATATACTTTTACTTAAAATGACATTAAATATAATAACATAGCAATTTAACTTCTTTTAGATATGCCTATATCTTATTTGCTGATGTACATCTGAACTGCATTAGAAACATGTTATAAAATATTTTATTAATCAAATACTTGATAAGATTTCTCTGTTGATGTAAAGGGGATTTTATTTGATAGCGATTTGATTAATAAATACGACTATTAAATTACAATTTCTTTAACATAGAAAAATAACAAATATCTAATTCAATACATATTTATCGATTTAGGAACTTTGTTATTTTCTCAAAGTTGAAAAAAAAATAATTTGATAGACATATTTATTAACGAAAAGAGAAATCTTGGGAAATAACTCCAAATAATTCACCAACTGAAGCGCCGATTCAAACATAGTCTCGATCCACAAATTTAGATTTGAATTAATGATAAACTTTCACTGTAAAATCACTGTAATCGTAATTATTCTACATGTCAGCTCAAGATACGATCACATGGAGATTTAATTAAGAGCAGTGAATGAACTTGTATATAATTAATACCACCAAAAGCTCAAATTTACTAAATTAATAATTTGTAAACTAACGTTTGAATAAAATAACATAACAGCTAATGAAGACAAAATGCGGGGAAAACTTTTGGAACATTTGCATCCAACCGTAAAATACGAAATTTAAAAATGCATATGTAGATCGATAAACGTATTTAAAACTAATATTTATCAGACTGAAGAGATAAATCCTTCCTCATAAATCACCAATTTTTAACTTATTTGCAAATTCAAAATTCAGAAATAAATAGGAAAAATATTGTATCGTCATAAGAATAATTATTTTTAATTTCGTTAAATTAGGAAAAATCGTATAATTATAATCAAAATTTCAATAAAAAATATAATTTGATATTTTTTATATATTGCTACAACATATTAAATTGATATAATTTTAAAAAGGCCCAAATTACTATCAAAATTTTTGTTTTATTCCTCCTTTTTTATTTTAACATAAACGATTTAGTTTCATATTAAGATAATGAGCAAATTACTTCATTAATTTACAATCAGAAATTAAAAGTTTTTTTCATTGTACTTGTAACAAATTTTTATTCGTCAGAATCTTGCTAGAGCGCATCGTAAAATTTCAAGCATAAAAATAAAATTATTATCATAAAGTACCAAACTTATATGCTTGATTTATATAATATAGCAATAAAATTTATTGCTGATATTTCTCGTGAAATAGAAATAGTTTTTTTTTTTAAACAGAAAAACCAAAATAAAATTTAAAAGTATAGAAATTTGATAATTTTTTTAAAAAAAAATGCTTATACCTCATTTGTTTTGATCTATCTAAGCTATATTAATAGTTATTTTAGTTTGATTTAAACATTTGATTAATACAGTAATATATGGACTGAAAACATTGACATTTATTTGCTGTTTTTCCTACTTCATTATGTTATCAGAGAATAAAATGATATTTTCATTATTTGATACACAACGTATTTATTAATCAAAAAAGAAAAATTGTAAAATATTTCCAAATAATTACATAAACTAAAGCTTTCAGTCAAAACAGAAACTATATCTACAGATTATTAGTTTATTTTATATCAGCAATAAATTTTCATTGTAAATTCCTCTTTATTATTGCAACTAAAGGGTCAAACTCGCTTTAATAGCTTTAATCTGTATAGAATTCAGACATTCAGAGTATACAAATTCAGATATAGAGTGAGTGATAGAAATATGAAAAATCTATATATTTAGGCTCCAGTATACAATAAATTAAACTTCTTAATATTATATCATCTCCGCTAGTTTAAATTCACCCATAAGTCGGGCTAAATTTTAATAGGGAAATTTTATTCCCGTTAAAGAAACAACACTTTTTTATATAGTTTATTAAATTAACTAATCTAATGAACTAATATATTTAACCAAATGTTGACAATTTAATACTAGCAAATAAAGTAATTAACAAAATTAATCTGAAAAACACAAATATATTTTGAAACTACTATAATTTCTAAAATTTATAAAGTGAGTGGAGAATAAGTAGTAAATTAAGGAAAATTTCATAGGTACACACTAATTTGCAGAAATACATATGTACTAACACATGAATATCACTTAAATTGAAAGCCCCGTATGCAAAATCATCTTGGCTGCATAATTCACTTCATTTTTCCCTTTTAGCTTAAGATATTTATTTTATCTATTTATTTGTGTTTGAGGGAGCAGAAAATCTTTTCCTGTAAATTTTATTCTTTATTTTGAAAACATTCTCAAAAGATCCAAAATTTGCAAATATTAAGATTTTATATAGCCAAGCTTGTATCTGTTTCGAGAGAACTTTAGCATCATTTCCACATAAAATACTTATGCTTATAAGCTCAGTTTTGTTTTTTTATAATGCATTTTTAAGATCATAGTATTCTGAGTATGCACAATTATAATGAGAAAAAACATTTGTTCATATGCTATTACAATGAAATTTTTTATTTAAAACAAGTTTTTTTTCCATAAGCATGTAATTTAAATGCATTAGAGAATAAGTCTAATTTAGAAAAATCATCCGTTTGCATATTGACAGTTCAATTTTAGTTACTCGATTACTAAAACAGCACATAAGATACATTTTTCTCTAAGGGAATTTCAAAATTGAAAAATTTACTTGTTTCTCTTAAAAATATAAAAAAATAAGAGACATCACTTTTTTCAAAATATTATTTAATTTAGAAAATATATTGGAAAGAGCATTTCTTTTTTTTTTTTTTTTTTTTTTTTTTGAAAAACTAGAAGAAAATAATGGAGATTATGCAAATGTGAATTATTTTTACTAACATATAATTTATAAATAAAATTCTGTAATGTAAGCAACAGATGGGCTTAATATCATTGGGAAATAAGAAATCACGATGCATAATTACGGATTTTAAAAAAAAATGCAGAAGTAGCAGTTTCCCTCATTTTACAAATTCTTTAACTGAATCTAGAAATAGCTTAACATTATAGCATTGATATTTTGAAGCACTTTTAGTATTATTTTAGATTGCTATTGTAATAAAATAATAAGTGAGAATAAAATTTTAATGTTCACCAAATTTACCAAAGTAATTTAGTAAATGATAGATTATTTTTTTTATAATTTACTTTAACATTGATTATTTTGAACAAATATCAATTTTAGATGACTATAAAGAACCTTAACTTTATCCGTGTATATAAATTCAATTCAAAATCTTAATCACAGCAAAATAAAATACGAAACAATTGGCCAGAACTACTTTGATGGATACAAAGTACACGGAGAACGTTAAATGTGTCTAATCATGAAACAAAAAGTTATAAAATTAAAACAATAATGATTTCTTGTGAATTATAAAATTATATAATATAGGAATGATTAACTTAATGAAAACAGGTTTAATGAGAAGAAAAATAAGCTTTAAATGGGTGTATAAGTATCTTGTATGTTTTTACAAAATCAAAAAGTTTGACATGTTTTTAATAAGGTTACCAAATATAAGCTAAATAATTGCTCTTCCTAATATAGAGCAGTTTCATGTGTGTATAAATAGCAAGAAACAAACCTGAATGCACATGAAAATCCAAATGGTATCTAAAAATGTTTCATTGGGATTTAGATTTGGATAAAAAAGATGATATGCGTGACCTAATCCTTCACTCTCCATGGATAGCTAACGATGATTGTTCTAAAAAGACGCAAAAGTTTTTGTCTAATAAGGAAATATGTTCTAATATTGAAAAGATAGTTTTACAATAGTATCTAAGAATTCATTTCGATGATGTATCTTTACGGAAATTCACACGTCTCGATATTTTAATACATGCAATATCTTTACTTAAATCATTCTGCAGTGATGATATATATTGGGAGAAAATAAACACTGTAAGAAACAATAATTGATGTACATTCTGACATGATGCATTTAAAAATAGAGAAAGAAAGAGACTATATAGTATGCCAAGTATACAGTTACTTGTTGGGCCAAATTTGGTTATCAAACATTCAACAATTGTAGTCAAAAGTGTGCGGATTGTCTCGTGAGGGGCAGCTAATTTATTCTCTTTAACATTTGCCACAGTACATCTTCTGAACACACAACGGTTTTAGTTATTATAAATTATTATTATAAAATAAATAGTTCATTAAGTAATTAAGATTAAATAAAAGAGTACAAAAGTTAAAAACACTGATTGTATCTATATATTAGGTTGGGGAAAAAGAAAACTATTATTTTTACGTGAACTTTTTGTAACTTCTTTCAGATTCGCTTTGTAAAAAGGTTTAAAAAAGTTTTCATGTAGATTTTTAGGTCTTGTGTGAAGTTATGACTGCTGACATGCTGTCAAGTTTGATAATTTTTTATATTTTATAGACATTCTCGATGATGCCGTATCCACATGCGAGGTGCATCTCTAACATCAAAAATACCCGAACGGAATCGACGAAACAAAAATTGTACGTAACTGGTTGTTACAGTCTTATATAGAATGATAAACACCTTTCACAATTTTAGCCACCCGGCTATCTTTTTCGCCGTTACAAGAGAAAAACGAAAATGTATCGAATTTTCTGTTTGTTGTCTTCCATTTTTGAAACCTTGTACTCGTAACTGATTCAATCAAACAAAAAACCGCAAGAGGATATTTTAGTGTCAAATGTCAACTTTCCAACGAGCATAAATCTGAAATTGTTTGATAGATACCTCACAAGATATTGATCACTACAGACGTCTACCGAAAAAATAATGGATAACTTTTTCCCCAACCTAATATATATATATATATATATATATATATCAACAGGATAATATAAATTTCATGATGTGATGGAGAAGAATAATTATATACCTAAAGATGAGGAAATTGAAGAACGCAATTGCTACTTGATACCTTTAAATTGTGTCATTATAAGATCATTATCGTCAAAATGTTAATATTTGGAGAGATAAAATGGAAATAAATACGCTGGACAGTTAATACATAGAAGGATAAATATCCAAAGATGGTGTTTCAAATTTAGCTGCAAGCATAGAGCTCTGAAGTTGGATACCTGAAATTTTAATGCCAATTATGAAAATTTACGGCACAATAAAATGGTATGCACATTGAATTTCAATGAAATACGAGATTGAACTCTTTTATTACATTTCTCGATGAATATCAATTTATAACGCTTATGTGATTTTATTGAGAAGCTTACAATTTACTTTAATTTTATGAGAGGCTAGACCAGCGTTTCCCAACCTTTTTTGACCAAGGCACACTTGTCGCGGGGAAAAAAATCACGAGGCACACCACCATTAGAAAATGTTAAAAAATTAACTCTGTGCCTTTATTGACTATAATAAAGTAATTCTCTTGAATAGGAATCAAATAAGCACAAAGAAAGTATTTTATAATTACTTTATTATGAAATATTAAGTAAACAGAATAGTGAAAAATTATAAAATACTTTCAGTGCGAAACCTGGGCCTTTTTGGCTGAACACAAGGCTGATATTCTGGCTGGAATCGAAGAAAGACACACACGTAGCTCTTCGTCAACAGTTCTCAGTCTCTCTCTGTATTTGGTTTTCATAGCAATCATGCTTGAAAAGCTAATCTCACACAGATATGTAGTGGAAAAAGGGAGCAATGTCAAAATAGCTTTGTTTGCCAGAAGGGGGAACTCCTTGGCAGTATCCAACCAAAAACTATCCAAAGGTAGATAGCAAATCTTAGCTTGCAACCACGATTTTGTCTCAGTTCAATTAGTTCCTCCTGCTCCTGTAAAGTTATTTCCTTTCCAACAACTGATGCTGAGCTATAAGGGTCCCTAACCCAGTCAAGGCATTCAGTGGAGACTGAAGAGAAATAAAATGACAACTTCTCGTCAAGAATTTTTAAATGCTTAACTATTATCTCACACGTGCAGCAGTGTGAACACCTTGCCATTGCATGGTGAGTGTGAACATTTCAAGATTGCCACTTTCCACGTGTTGATGCCAGAGTTGCACCTTTGAACGGAATCCATTTATTTTATCTGTACTTGTAAACAGATTTTCATTTCGGCCTTGCATTCGGGTGTTAAATTCATTCAGATGATGAAATATATCTTCCAGGTATGCCAGCCTTGCACACCACTCATCACTTGCAAGCTGCTTTACGTAATCTGACCCCTCATTTGTCAGAAACACTTTAAGTTCCTCCCGCAGCTCATACACACGAACCAAGACCTTGCCACGCGACAACCACCGGACCTCCGTATGAAACAGCAAGGTTTTATGCTTTGCTTCCATCTCCTCACACAAAGCTGCAAATATGCAACTTTTCATGGGTCATGACTTTACAATGTTTACCATGATCACAACATCATCCAACACATGAACTAAGGCTGATGGTAAAGTCTTGGCTACGAGGGCCTCGCGGCACACCACGGTGCTTCAGACGGCACACTCGTGTGCCGCGGAACAGCGGTTGGGAACCGCTGGGCTAGACTAATACAAAAAAGGAAAAAACATGTGAATCAAGCGAATGAATAATTTTCTCAATGTAATGATTACTTAAATCTAAAATTAAAGGCTCCATTTAACATGAGAATTTTCTTCTTCAAATGCAAATGGTAATATCACTTTATTTGGACAAAAAGCTATAGCTTACATACTAGGTTATATAATTAATTTAAAATTTGTAATTTGCTTCGAAATACATCAAGAAACAATGTCGAGATCTCTGATTAATCCAAATAAACTGTGTGAAATTATGCCTGCCGACTTTTTATTCTTACAATAATTATTTATAAAAACTGTAAGTCAAATGAACGGAATTTTTCGAAAATTATTTTTACCGAAATATTTTATAAAAGAAAAAAAGTTATTGCAAAGCTTATAAAAAGTTACATTTATTTCAAAGTTACATTGAAACAGATAAGAAATTCAACTTTTTTGTTGGCTTGAAAAAAATTATAAAAGTGAAGAACTTGGACAGAAACCTAACTGTTTTGTCTTCTCCGAAGGCCTGTTAAAAAAGAATCAAATCTTATAAAATCAAAAAATATTATTAAAAAAGAGTTACAAACTTATGCTCGTTGGCAAGGTGATGTTTTTCACTAAAAAACACTTTTACTATTTTCTGTTCTAGGGTATTAAAAATGAAAGTTAGCAAAGAGAATATTCAGTAGATTTTACAGTTTTTCTTTGATAAAGATGAATATGCAAGTCCATAGACTGAAACTGTGGATGGCATTTATGGTCCTGATACTGTAACAGCCAATTATGTGAAATATATAGAGTCGATTCAGTTCAAGTATATTTCATTTTGAAAATACACTTTAAACAGGTATAAGTTCATCGAAAATGTCGATAAAAATCATTGTTCATCAATCGCAATATCACATGGAAGCTAAAGATGGACCATAAAACAATTTTATACACATAAACAATGCGAATCCATACCATATTAAATGAAGTCTTAAATTTCTTATAAAAATAATGAATTTATTTTTCCTTATATAATCAAAACAATTTAATAGCCACATCATTTTTTTTTTCAAAATTAAAGTTATATTTCTAATATATAGTTGTGTAACTAAAACCTAATAGGGAAACTTTAAATCTCTAAAATTTAAATAATTAAATTTTTTAAGAATTTTCATATTCAAACTTATATTATGTTAACCCATGTTTAACGTCAAAAAATCTTAATCATGTCTGAAGCGAGTAATAACATGAAATAATCCCCATTGAATTAAATAAAAACACTCTAAAAAATTACTTTTTAATTTACTACTTATGTCAAAATCAGGATGTAACATTTTTCTTTAACAATAATATTACGAAAGAAACTTATTTCACAAAAGTTAATTAAAAATGTCTTTTCTTTTACCAAACTATTTGATTATAAAAGACAAAATTTAACTTTGAGTTATGGATTAAAATGTTTTTGCTTCAAGTCTTAAATTTGCGAAGGAGCTTCAAATCCTGATATCTTCATTTTATGAATAATTATCTTCAGAAGCTATTCATTTATAGAGAAGTTGAGATTGATGAGTTCAGAATTGTGAAATTATGGTTATAAATTCTATAAGAAACACTAAAAAAATTAAGAAAATATTATGCAAATAATAAAAGGTAAAAAAAATATAACAATCAAAAATTCAGGAAACAATAGATTTGTTGCTTCTTGAAATCCCCTCGTACAGTAAATACAGGATATTTAATGAAATTTCAAACCTCTAAAAGAATTAATTTCACAAGATCTCTCATGTAACTTGAAGAATATATCCTAATTTATATTACTTATGCAATATAATCATACATATATTACAGTTCTAAAATCCTCGAAAGGAGAGTTCAGGATATTATAATTTACGTCAATTTTTTATTGAAGCTACAAGAAATTACATTTAATAATAAAACATAAAAAAAATAAATCATTTTAACAGTTTCTTACATGTGATGCAATTATTATTATTATCATTATTTATTTTTTTTTTACTCCAGCGCCAACCATTTTGGTAATATGGCGAGTGCTGCTCCACTTTTCCAATCGAACCATGTTTTGGTGTGGAGTTCGACTTCCTCAGTACAAACACGCCATAGATAGCCGTTTATAGGGTAGGTAACCATTCATACTCCATTGATACAAGGAAAAGTCAAAGACAGGAGACAGAAAGTATGTATACAGCCAAACTGAAATTTTCTTTTTTTTTTCTCTCTCTCTCATTAGGGAGGTCCTAGGTACCGAAAACGGGATTCGAACCCAGGACCTCGCTATCCGCTGTCAGGAACGCTGACTATTAGACAGGGTGGGTGGCAGTTATTTTATTCCAAGCGATATTTACCCTTAAAAATTAAATACAATAGAGAAGTCAATGTCAATAGAACTTTTACTTATTATTCATTACCAAAAGTAAACTAGCATATATAATTAAAAAAAGATTATAAATTCGTTATTTGCAAAATTCTTAATTCTTTTTTAATAACATTGTCATCATAAAAGTACTTATCATGCATTGGATGTTATATACAGCATTCACTATATTTTAATTCATAAATTTAAGAATGGAGCATTTGTATTCAGAATTATAGTCGAATATTTTATTCAAATCAAAATTATATTACTACTTTAAATACTATTTATTAGACTGTTTATATTCTAATCTACAATTATTGGCTAAAATATTCTTTAATCGAAGACTCGGAAAATTAAATTTACAAAGTCTAATTAAACATGAGTCATAAAGAGGAGTATTGTTTTCATTTAAATCTTTTGATCTAATTAAGAGACGAAAGATACTATTAATTATTTCAAAATTGATCATATGACTTTATTAAGCTTAATATTTCTCATATATTTATACAATGTAATTCAAAAATTTATTAACTTTTAAATACATCTTGATTAGATTAGATATAAATCTCCTTTGTTGGTAATTGCATAAAATATTCACTCACAATAAATTAAAATAATTAATGTATGAAAAGGATTCATTTTAACTTTTGTTATCATTTCATACCCTTTCATAAGCAAGAATTTGTAAATTTATTACATACTAGTTTAAACCATCAGATTACTCCATTTATTGCTAAATCTATGTAAAAAGCTGAAACGAGAATATCAAGCGAAGAAATTTTGAATTACTAAAGAAAAGAATTTCTTTAGTAATTCAAAATTTCCTCTCTTAGTATTCTCATCTCAGTTTTTTACATAGATTTAGCAATAAGTGAATAAGGAATTAAAAATGTCCAAATCAATTAGAAATTGAAAGATAAACTAATATATGCTCAGAAATTAATAAAAATAATTAAAAATCCATACAATAATTCCTCATTGAAATAATTCTTTAATGCACATTCTGAGTTTATAATAAACGAGAAAAGAAATTAAAGAAATCTTCTTTTTCGCTCCAAAAGAAGGACTTCAGAAAGCTTTTAAGATGGAATCAACTGCTTTTCTTCTTAGAAATATCAGCACTTATTAATAGGAAACTTTCTTAAGGAGTTATAAAGAGCATCTAAGACGTCCTGAGAAAATTTTTATCTCCATAATTTTAAGACTCAGTAATATTTTCTGATCAATAAAACAGAAAATGCTCTAGATGATTGTTTAAAGATTTTAGTATTTTTTATTTAATACAGACATTAAGAATAATTTTTTAATCTTCTTAAAAGCTAGCAAACTATGAATATCACTGACTGAAATTCAAAATTTGCTGTTATATTTAATTAAGTTTTTATTTGCAATAATTATAAATCTCTTAAATACAAAACCTTTTGCAAATTAAATCTTTTAAAAAAATTCGTTTGTCATTTGAATTAAGTCTAGTAAAATATTCATAAAAAAGAAACTTTAAATTCAAAATCCAATCTTAAAAGTTCGTTGCACTTTTTAAAGTAATAAAAAGCCAAAAAAGATTCAGATAAAAAATATGGAGAAAAATGTAAATTTAATTGTGGCTCTATCACATATATTATAAATTTATGTCTAAAAAATGGATACACATGTCTTTTAAAATTTTTCAAAATATGCTCAGTGGACAATTTAGAAAGACATTATAAAACATACACATATGATTTGCTATAACATTATACGTATATAATAGTTAAGTGACATATAGTAGTTTATGTGAGGAAACATGGCACGTGTGTCAAGGTACCTGAAATATTGGCTAATTTTAGATTGTTGATAAATGTATCTAAAATAATACAATAAAATTTAATAAAATTATGACATTGATCAATATCTAACACATCCAATTTTGATTTGAACTGAAACTAATCACAAAAGTTTAATAAAATTCAATAATATTCTCCAAAACATATGAAATCAGTTGCTTTATAAAAAGAATTCATGTATGAAAATCCATATCAATAAACTATCAATGTAACAGTTAAAACTGTCAGTATTCTTGGAACTTTTATCTTTAAATAAATGAAATTCGAAATATTGCATTCTTATTTTTAAAGATGATGGAAAATCAATGCAAAGAATTGATGTTCTACAAATGCAAATGAAGTATGTCTTAGAAATATATATTATTCACAAATTATAGATAAACTTTAAGTTATGTTTCAAGAAATAGAATCTTAAAAAAATACATTAAAAAATTTAATATGAGTTCAACTGAATATATTAGATGTACAGTTTAATATTTGTATTCAAAAATAGTTTATCTATAAGAAAAAGAGATACATTTATGACTGTAACTGTCAGATGGTTATGTGTATGAGTTATTTATTAAAATATTTGCTGCAATAAATTATAGTAAAGTTAAATAAATAAGCTGATTATGCTAGAAAAAAATTAAGTGGAAAAATTCAGATACAAAATAAAGATTAAAGTCTATATATCTTCATTCAGATGCATTTGTTTAAGCGAGAAAAACAATTGTTTCTCAGAAGGAAAATTTTAATTATTTAGGATTCAATATTTTTTGGAAAATGATACTGATACATGTATATTTTTGAAAACATATCTTGAGATGGAACTCAAATCCACTCATTATTGAATTGTAAAAAGAAAGAAAACCACTTGGTTGCCAAATAGAAGCACTAAAAGTAGAGAAAAATTGGTTTATTTGCACATTATATGCTAACTTCATAAAATTTTTTTAACTAATTAATTATTTATCAGAGGTTGCAGTTTCCTGGTTGGTTAGGGCGGGAAGGTAGTGAGTTCAAATCCTGGCGTAACCAAAAATCCGTCGTGTTCGTTGAAGGTGGCTGGGGCACGTTAAATATGTCGTGGTCACAATGTCCTCCAAGTGAAATGATACTTTTGCGGTGGCAGGTCAAGTATTCGGTGATCTTCTGCTTGATCCCTGCTTCTATTTGTCGAAGATTCCCACCCGGCATCCAACTAATTGGTAAAACCCTACTCAGGGCAAGGGCAGCGAAAACATGCTAGTGCAACATCATTTAGCATAAAAACGTGTTTCACATTTTGTGTTAATTCTTAAAATTAAAAGATATGAATGAGTTTGACAAGTAAAAACAAATAATGTGAAAAATTATAAAACTACTCTTACCAATAGTTATTCATAATTAGATTAAAGGGCTAACTGATCAAGTCAGCATTTAAATGACTTAATATCGTGCACTGTAAGCATTACAGTTATTTAAAATAATTGCTTTGTTATTTACAATATCTTTAAAAACACAAATCATTTTTTTCGATCAAAACTATATTTATTTTATCAACTGTCTCAAAAAATTTGATTTACCTGAACATTTAGCTAAACTTGAAAAAATAGAATTCAAAATTTAAAATTTCATTTTAAAACAATCATTTTCTTATAACTGATGAACTGGTATGATGATTAATATCAGTTTTAGAAATGAGTTTTATTCAGTGATTCTTGATCTTAATCAATGAAATACTTCTTCTTAAATAACAATTTTCTAATGCATTTCACATGTTGTTAACTAGTTAAATTAAAATATGTATCAAAATATGATACGAAAGACGTAACTATAAAATAAACTACTGTGAGAACAAATTAGATTGTTAGCATTTATTAAAACATTTGCTTTGTATTCTTATTATCTCAAATAAGTTCATAATCTGTATGTTTCCAAAAATAACTTTTTTTAATGAAGTTAAACAATTTGTTAAAAAGTTATTTAGGTTCTAAATTAGAACTAATTTTTTTTAGATAAATTACTGTTTAAGAGAATAAATTAATGGAATGTTAATATTTATATATTTAGAATAAAATCGTTCCTTTCATGAATTATTCATGCCAGTATTTTTCTCTAATACAACAACTCAAAAATTCATTAAAATAAGCTTGAAAGAACTTCATTAAAAATAATTCAAATACTGTAACTTAATACACAGCTCAAAACGATTAAAGGATATTGTGGTTTTAGATAGATCTTGTGGCTGGGAAACATTTTAGCTGATAAAAGAACTGAATTTTAAAAGTATTTCTTTATCTTAAATAAGTATATTTTTTCTCCAATTTATTTACCAAACACGTGTCTATTAAAAGTAATACTTAAAATGTTAGCATTAAAAAAAAGTATACATCACTATATTTGAATCAACTTTTTATATAATATCTAACCATTATTGTTACACCGAGGTTATGTATTCTATCATAAACTGTGTCTGACCACGCTAATAAATAAATATTTCAGTTTTATTAAAGCAAGTCCTCTGTTTGCTTTTTCCTTTTCCACGGTTGTTTCTATAGGGATTTAGCAACTGTGCAAGTATCTGGCAACACAAACATTTTGGTACTTATTCTCCAACCTTGGGTGGCTTTTAATATCTTCTTCGAAATGGAAGTAAATGTCTCAGTGGATCAGAACTAAATGAAACCATTTAATGCTTGGCTTAAGGATGTTAGAAGCTTTTAATTTCTGAAAAAATGTAGTGATGATTCAATCAGATAAGATTTAAAACTACTTGGTAGGTTATAAAATGGGAGTTTAGTTTTAGTATTTCATTTTAAATAAAAAATGCATTAAAGTGGTATAACATAAATACTACGAAGAATGGCCTTATAATTTTATAAAGAAATTAAATTTTGAAAAATCATTATATGCTTGTAATAACTTTGTTATATGGAGAAGGAATGAATGTATATATATATAAATATAGAATAAATATCTGTAATCTTGTAAAATTAATATATTAAAAAAATTTTTTTTTAATTTTGTGAATCTAATAATATAAGAAATCGCATATATTAGTTTGGGGATAAAGTAATGCATTATTTTTTAGGTAGACGTCTGTAGTGATCGATATCTCGTGAGGTATCTATCAAACAATTTCAGATTTATGCTCGTTGGAAAGGTGACATTTGACACTAAAATATCCTGTTGCGGTTTTTTGTTTGATTAATTCAGTTACGAGTACAAGGTTTTAAAAATGGAAGACAACAAAAAGAAAATTCGACACATTTTCGTTTTTCTCTTATAACGGCGAAAAAGATATCCGGGTGGCTAAAATTGTGAAAGGTGTTTATCGTCCTATATAAGACTGTAACAACCAGTTACGTACAATTTTTGTTTCATCGATTCCGTTCGGGTATTTTTAATGTTAGAGATGCACCTCGCATGTGGATACAATCGTCGAAAATGTCTATAAAATATCAAAAATGATCTAAGTTAACCGCATGTCAGCAGTCGTAACGCGCAAAATCTAAAAATCTACATGAAAGCTGTTTTAAACCTTTTTACAAAGTGAATCCAAAAGAAGTTACATAAAGTTCACGTAAAAATAATGGATTTTTTCTCCCAACCTAATATATATTCAGTATATCTCCTTAGATAAACTTGTGCATAAAAAACTATTTGCTTAGCATTGTATTTTTACATTACAATTGATAGAATTTCCAAAATATTTAGAGCAATCGAGAAAGAAAAAGAAAAATTCAGAATTTTGTTCTCAATTCTCGTAAAAGAATAAAATTTTCTGAACCTGATGAAATCGTGTAATAATTACCATTTTTTCTGCATTTCTTTTGCATTTTAAGTAATTTCTTTGCATTCTCTTCTATATAAATAAAGAAATAATCTTCTAACAGCAATGAAAACCCTTTAATTATCATATACATATAAGCCAAGCGTTGTGATGTAATTCGCTTTTAAGTAGTAAAATAAAATGGATTTCGAATGCAAGAAACAGCCTTAGAATTTTTAGTCATTGTTAAATATTTTTAATTTCAGAATTTTTCTGATTATAGTACATGTTAAAATAAGTTATCACGTCGTAATGATATAAAAACCTATGATCGTTTCCATAGTTTAACATTTCATTTATATTCAACTAAAAGCAGACAGTTTGTGATAATTAACTGAATTGCTATTTTGTAGAATACAAGCTTTTTCGATGATGGGGATCTTATGAGGTAATTATTGGGAATATAACTGAAGGGAAACCCATAATCAATATTAACTCTTGAGAAACATTTGATTTGGTGATGCAGAAAGCGCATTTCAAGGATAATCCAAAGTAGGTTGTCAACAATAAAATATTCTGTGTACTGGAAATTTAGTTATCAGACGATAGATTGATTCCATTCTATACTCTAGTTATCATTATTCTTGTCAAGCAAATGCAGATTCAGCAGCCATTGATTCAGTACCCAGATAAGTCACGTTTCAGCAAATAGGCTGATCCTTGCAATGTGACCGATAAATGGCAAAAGGTCAATGTTCATCATTAACCCTTTGCTAAAAGATGCTCTCATAATCAATCTAAATTATACTTTTAATAAGGAGTATACTTAATATTATACTCATAAATTTTTACGGATTTGAATACTTCCTCGTGGAAAATTAATTTTTATAAATGGTAATTTTTTCATACATTATAATAATAAATGATATGATTATACTTTTAAATTTATAAAAATTTACATCTTCAAATAAAAAGTAAATTTTGCTCTAAATAATGAATATTATATATAATTATTTACATTACTTAATATATTATTATTTTACATTACTATTAACTATATTAGGGGTAATCTGAAATTACTTTCCTTTTTGGAATTACAAAGGATTTTTTTTTTCACTTTTTATCTATTGGATCACACACGCACATTGTTGAAAAATAAATTTTATTCATAAGCAAGTGAAGGAATAAAATGATGGGTCATCTGCTTTTTGTATGCATTCAATAGTAGTAATTAGTTAAAATGTTTATTTTTCAATAAACAAATATTTTCTGATTATTCGCGTAAAAAAAAAA
>JAPDSC010061779.1:7568-25356 GCA_026290005.1 Latrodectus geometricus
TGATGAATTGCAAAAGTTATATATTTTTAAGTTTTTCTTTGAAACTCTTAAAAGGAATTTTCTGCATTTAGATTGAATAATGTTCAAGCAAGCTATTATTTTCATAGAAATTAAAGATTGAAATGATTTCTTGTTGAATAAGTTGTAACATCTCTTAAATTTCTTTACTAAATTTTAAAGCAATATTCTGTAGAATTATGAATAAAAATAAGTCATTATTGAAATAATAAACACTTTAGATTTCTAAAGAATTACATTTAATATAGCACAAAACAGCCTTTAGCATGGTTGAACTTGTAGTGAAATGATTGTCTTTAATTTAATTTGTGGATTGGATTCCCACTTGTGGTGTGAGTGCTGTGATTTGGAATCTATTTTTTTTGCTGATGGTTCTGGATTAATTAGTCTTCATTCATAAAAAGTTAGTTGATTGACAAACTATTAAACTAGTTTCAACATTTAATATAGTTTGGATTCACTGAAGAATCAAATGTGTGCTGAATAATAGTTTGAAAAATATTGTGAAAATCAATGCTGTTTGACATTTCATGCTTTTGACAGAAATACAAAAAGCATTAAAAAAATGCATATTAAAGCTATCTCATATTGCCATGATGTATATTTTTTCATTAAAACACATGCACGTACTGGTAGCTAGGATTGTATTTTAGTACTTGGAAAAATCTGTGTATATAATTTTTTGACTCAAGTACTAAAAATCTTGTGCAATTACTAAATATCTTCTAATGACCTCACAAGCAAACAGAAGTGCTGTGACTCAACTTAGCATTAACTCAACTAATGTGTAATAGCAATTTGAAGGGAATGATCATCGTAAATCTTTGGTGATTGACAATCCACAGATTTATAGGAGTGTGAAGTGGTGATTCTTTCTGAACGTCACGTTGCAATGCATCAGATATTCTCAATATTCACATCTAGGGATTTAACTAGATAGTGAAAGTGTCTAAAATCAAACGAGTGATACTGAAACTACTCTGAAGCAATCTCGATGTGTTGGAATTGCCAGAGTTTGTCAAATCTTCAGTGGGCATGATACTAGGTATAGATGGTGAGACATGATGCATATAAATCTCATCTGTCATAATTGCTTTCTCAGGAGTCCCGTATCATGCCATGACGCCACTTGTCCTTTTTTGGACCTTGCGCCATAAAACCCAACCAACCCGTACCATGCCACTTAAAAGTCATATTCCATTACAGCCACCAACCTGAACAGTCCCTTATTGACATTTAATGTAACGTCTCTTGTAGTATGGAAGTATAGAAACAACGAATTAAAGTAGTTATTTTATAAAAATATCAAAAAAATTACTTTTTATTATTATTACACCGAAATAAATTATTCATTTTTATTATTTTGACATTATTTAAATAAGCAATAATTATAAATTCAACAATTTTTCTAATTTTTCTCTTTGTTGATATTCTTCATGCAAAGAACCTTACATTATAGTAAAAATTTTAAAAATCATGACAATAAATGAAATGTTCTATTGATATAAACATAATGGGAAAATTAACATTTAAATGCTATAAGAATAAGCCAGAATTATTAATAACTGTCTTGGTTCACATACTATAAATTGTGCTCGGATCCTACAAAAAGAAAAAAATGTGTTCTGTAAATCTAATTTAAACTCGAAAAGGTTCATGAACAACTTATAAAATTATTTTATTAATTAAAATTGTTTATTACAACCAATTTATTTTTTTGCCAAGGAAAATAATATTTCTCAGTTCTCATCCTGAGATAACTCATTTGTTTTCCATTTTAATTGTCTAATTTTATTTATAACCGTTGGCGAATTGGATTCAACATTTTTTAAAATTAAAATCGTAATAGTAATTTTTGTATTATCGTTCAAAAATTATTAGTTTAAACATAATTTAAATATAGATATCATTTATTGTTGCTATTCTGGGAGTAAAAAAAAAGTTCTTGCAATTGGATGGGATAAATATTTTTGAACAGTACAAATATTTACATTTTATAGATTATCAATTTTAATTTTGTATACTTAGACATTTAATTTTACTTTGATATGAAACAAATTTGCTGAAGGATAAAATGTTCGTTAGGAACTTTATGTTCATTATTTTAAAGAATCAATCTGTGAAATTTCTGCTTCCCTTACATTCTTTACTTGATTAATTTGAATTCAATATCTTAATTCTTGAGCGAAGATATATTGCAAATGTCGATGATTAATTGAAAAATAATTAGGCAACCGAGAAAATTTTCCTGCCAAAACTTCTTGAGAAAATAAATACATGATATATCTCTTTAGTTGAGAATAATTAATTTTATGTATTTCGAAATACAGAATAGTTTCGAGTTAGGATGAGAAAGTGTCAAAAAGTTATTTAGCTAATGCTTTAAAAAAATTTACGAAAAAATTGTTTTATATAGTTACAATTTTGTAATAACGTTTGAATCATAATATTTCACTGGAATTAGAAAAAATGGATATATTGAAAGATATTTAATAAAATTTAGTTAATTATGAGTATTACATCATTATTTAAATTTAATGGTTAACAAAAGACTAATCAAATTTGAATTAATGTAACTCAAAATTTCCTTTCTTATGGACGTCATAACTACATCAATCGTGAAAGGGAAAAAATAATTTTTAATTTGTTTAAATTAGAATCAAAGTTTTTGAAAACAACGAAGAAAAAATTAAAATACGTGACATAAAAATTGTTGAAAAAATCTGATAATAAACAATGACTGTTTTGAGGGAAAATTCATAAAAAATATTAATTACATTAAAAATTATATATTAATATTGTAATTATATCCTAATATATTTTTTTATCTATCAAATTTTTCGATCTATTTATGCTAATGCATACGGCGATTACAAATGTTTTTATTTTTTTTGTTTTACCGGCACTAATCTCGATGAACTAAAAAAATTGACCACACGAAATACAAATGAAAAAAATCGTAACTTGTTCGTAATAAAATTTTCTATTTCGGAGATATAAACATTTTGACGTTTTAAAGAATATATTTGAACATTTAAAAAAGAACTTTGAAATTGATTAACATTTATAAAAGTTCTGGTTGGTAAAAGATTCAACCCTTCAATGGGTCGATAAACTTAGTAGCAAGGATGTTTGGGAACCAAACAGTGGGGGTCTCGCGTTGGGATAACAAAATGCTTCGCACCCAAGGCTTTCGGTCAAGAAAAAATATGGGCACTGTAGCCCTTGGCCCACATTTGGGCTGTTGTGCATAGGTTTAGTTTTAGAGGGGTAAATGTTTGCAATTGTGGACAGTAGTATCAATTGCCATCTTTTATCTCCTGCGCTTGGAAATGAAAACCAAATATATTTAACCAAATACATAAATTAGTATATTTCACAATTATATCTAATAAAAGTATTACATCTTCAAGTTTTTTACACGATTAGTTTCCGTGTTCTTATGTTTCTTGACAAATATTTACGTTGGACTTAATCAATGTACATCAGCTCAACATTGACTGGTTAGTATTGTTTATCACATGTTTTCAAGGGAAAAATATCAAACTGTCGAGATTTTACTGACTAAATGAAAAATGTAAAACACAGAATACTTGCTTTTGAATAGTTTTCTTGAAAATTAATATTATCGTGGCCCTGGTGAATCAAAATGAAATAGCAATGCCATTTTAACGAACCTTAAAAACATGTCTTTAGATTGACTATCAATACTAATGGTTAGGAAATGGATAGTTGAAACATTAACACTAAAACTACCGAAAGGGGTCATTTGACCCATTTTTCCATTAATTTTGCCGAATAAAAAAAATCCCCGGCATGTTTAGTGTTAAAGCTTCAGATTCGATGAATCATTTGTAATCATCTAATACTTAAAAATGAAATTGCTCAAAAAAAAAAAAAAAAAAAAAAAAAAAAACTAGCATTCAAAGATATCAATATGATATTTTCGTTAATTATTTTAATGTTTCATTGATGAAATTTTATTTTAAAAATTATAACTTGATTTTACTAACTTAAAGTACTTTTGTAATTAAACTTGGCAAAACTATTTTACAAATAAAAAGAACTAATTTTAAAAAATTAAAGTACACTTATTTATTATTTTGTTATCCTAAATGACTTCTTTTGTGCTTTATTTAAATTATTATTTTAATTTAAATTTTAATTAAGAAAGCGCTAGTACATTTAGAATAAAAAATAAATTTAAAACACCCATTCATAAAATTGTCTATTTTGTTTCAATTATAAACAACGAAGATTGAGATGGTAAAAATTGGCTGTTTAAAGAAACATTTTGCACACGAATTTAATTCGAACATCACCTACAGTTCAGTGTGGTTTCAGAATTCCTAGCCAGCCAAGATGGGCATCCACTAACTGTTGAACTGATGGCAGATTGCTTACTATTCATCAGCTAGCTTAACGGTGGTGAAAATGATTCCAAACAAAATGGTAAGCTTTTCTAACAAAAGTGTGCTTCTTTTTCTAAGTTGTGAAATTTGTGGATGAGTTTCTTTATCGATATTCAGTTTTATTTTATTGCAGGCTTTAGATATTGAACCATGAATGTAGCTGATTATTAATGCTGTTCTTTGTTAAACGGTTATGTTCCAAGCTTATTTAATTTCATTTCTAACAGATATAGCTAAAATATATTAGGTCAAATATATATATTAGCCACTTCACTTTATCATTTTCATATTCAATTGTTCCTTCGAGAAACTAAAATTAAGAAGTCGTTGATAAAAATATTACATTTTCGGAAATGAAAAAGTTATGATATAGGATTAGTACAGCGTTGACAACACAACTTTTATTTTTCGTGGAGTTGCTTGTCTATGTTTACCCCAGAAAAGATTTTTGAATACAATTAACAATTGCGGTTTTCAAGGAACCAATTTTTTTCTAAGCTGGTAGTTGAATACTTACGTCTTTGGCTTTCAATTCAATAATTCTTGAGCTCAATTCCTACCTCGAGCGTTGATTTTCATCATGAATCAAGTTTCCTTTTAAGTTATAGGTTTTTTTTCAGATTTAGCTATTATGTCCAAAAACGTAAAAAATACCAAAATCTAATTCTTATCTTTCTTAGGTAGAATCAATATCCGCATGAAATTGATAATAATTTAATCTATTTTGAAGTACAATAATTTATATTTTATGCTTGACACACATTTTTATATTAATGAAAGAAGCAAAATCACCTATATGATCAGGTAAGATGCTAGTCTAAAAAGAATTGAATAATAATATTTCAGTTCCAATAATTTCTATTAACATTAATTTAGTTTCAAATTATTTCTTTGTAATTTTTATATAAGAAAGAAAGCACTTAAACTTATTTTAAGGTAATTGTTTTTTCTTTTGCATTAATGCATTAACGATGGAAGCAAAACCATCCATATCCCAAGGAGTTAAACTTTAATCAATCTAAGATGACCATTCGGTAAAATATTAGCCAAATAAGAATTGTTTAGTATTTCAATGTCTATGATTTTATTAACATTAATTTAAGTTATTTCTTGGTAATTTTTATGTAAGAAAATAAATTCTTAAACTTATTTAATGACGAATTTTTTCTTTTAGTTTATTAACTTTTTTGTCTGGATCCATGAATTCGAAGAAAATTAATGTAAAAATATTCATGACTTGTTTGTGTAATGCAAAGCTTTTTAATAAAATTATTTTAAGAAATATTTGTGTTCTTTTCATTAAAAAATGTAAATTGATTTTATTTCATCATCAACAATGAGTATTTGAAATTGAAATTTTAAAGTTAATTCGTTAAATGATTTGGGTTTCCCTTTTCCTTAGTACATTATTTCTTGATTTTATTCATTTTGCTGTTTATTTGTATTTCTTATTACCTTTTTTTTCTTACATTTTTGGTGTTCTCAAACATAATGGCAAACTGTTCAAATAAAGATAAAAAAGTAACTATAGATAGTTCAAATGAAATTGGAATTAATAGCGTAATCATAATTTTTATATTTAATTTTTTGATAGGCTATATATAATGAAAAACAAATATTAAATATACAAAATTATTAGACTCTCCCCCTTTCTTAAATTTATGGTTCACATTAAAACATTCATTTACTATATTTTTTATGCTGTTTCTAAATTATTATTCTTTAATTTTAATACCTGCTTCAGTTATAATATATATGTATATTTAATTATTTTAGGTATGAGCTTTTTTGCCAGTTAGTTTATAGTTTTGTTAAAAAGTTTATAAAAGAATTTACATTGTTAATTATTTAGTTTTATATTTACATTGCTGGCTACCTAAAATGCAATCTGAATAAAGCATGCAAATCATAGGAAACTTACATCTTGTATTTGCAGCGAGGAGATATACCAATTATTATAGTTATATAGAATATACACACATCAGAGTGACTCCAGTGCTACTGTAAGTGGAGAAGAGATGGTCAAAGTAAAATTTGGCAATTGTTTTTTAGATGGAATTTTTCTATAAGTGGCTTATCTGTGCCTCGTAGTTTGAGAGGCATTCATTGCTTCGTTTACCCTTCCGTCAATACCATAGGAGTTTGCTTCGCCCATGGTGCGATGAGCGATGAGAATGGACAATAGTATGGAATGAAATTGCTTTTACTGAAGAATCTCACGTTTCCTTCAACACCACAGAACTGTGATTCAAGCTTGGAGACTCATTGGTAAGTGATTAATGAAATGTTGAGTAATGGATCTCCATATTGGTTCTGTATTCGATATCATGATTTGGAGTGGTATTGATTTCATTCCTGCATCACTCTACTACATATTTCTTTTACACTAAGCAGCCAGCACTACACCTCTGTGATGTAGGAACCCGTCTTTCAATACTAAAACTTCTCACCATCAACCATATTCCAACAGGATCATACGTAAACACACATAGCAATTAATATTTAAGAGTTCTTTACCTGCAGGTAGACCAATGAAACAATTCAACCAAAAGGTTGAATTGTTTCATTGTTCTAACTGTTCTCCTACTCTACCAATCGAAAACATCTGGTATAAGCTTGAACAACTGCCCCGGGATACATTATCCAGCTGCTATACAAGATCAACTTTGGAAATATAGGGAGCCTGGATGGATTGCTCTACTCCAAGGTTACATTCAAAGTCTCTTGGATTGCATGATGAGCATGTGGCAGCAATTATTTCCATCAATGATGGCTGACAAGGGACCAGTTACTGATAATATTTTTGGATGTATGATAAAGCACTTTGGTGAAAATGCAAAAAAACGGGTGCCCGAAATCTTCAATCTCTCCTGGACCTTTGGCAAGTTGCCATCTATCTGGAAAACTTCCATCACTGTTCCAATTCTTAAGCCAAACAAGAATGCCACTGATTGCAATAACTATAAGCCCATTTCTCTTACCAATACACTTTCTAAATTAATGGAATGGATCACAACTTCAAACTGGTGAATTGGATAATTTAACAAAAGAAAATTCACTTCTAATAAACAGCCTATAGAACGCGTCACAATACAGTTGAGTAACTCTTTTACCTGTGCCAATAGGTAAATGATGGTTTTCAAGTCAAACCACACAAGAAAACATTAACTGTCTTCTTTGACTTATCTGCAGGCTTTGACCAGGTTTGAAGACAAAAACTTATACACATAATCCTTAACCTATGCATTACAGGCAATTCACTAGTCTGGATAAATGATTTTCTGAGAGGCAGACGATTCTTTGTCAGAGTCAATGGAGAATTGTCAAAAACCCATAGAATATAGGCAGGCGTACCACAAGGCTCTGTCTTAAATCTACTGCTTTTTCTGTTGTACATGAATGCAATTAGTACTTATATCCAACCTAATACCAAAATTGCCTTCTATGCAGATGATATTGTCATTTAGAACTGAAGCCATGACCATAAAGTCTCTTAATCTTACTCTGGAGGGTATTGCAACTTGGCCTACAGATCTGAAACTTAATATAAACTCCAGAAAATCAAATTACTGCATTTTTTTCAACTGACATGAAACATCAGGGTACCTTCAATCCAGTAATTAGACTCCACCACTTTATTATTGAACGTGTCAACCACCCCAAGTATCTAGGAGTAATCCTTGACCCAAAATTTCGTTTCGCAAAACATATTGAGAATACTGCAAATAAGACCTTCAGAAAATTAAACATTCTTCTCAAGCTATGGGCCCTAAGCTGGGGCTCTAGATCAAGCACGTTAAAAAGTACTTACTATACTGTCATCAGATCAATTTCCGAATACTCTTCCCCAATCTGGGCACCTACATCTGAAACAGTTAAAGCCAAAATCGACTCTATTCAATATAGAGCTTCAAAAATTATAATAGGCACTATGTCCTCAACATACAGCCTTAAGGCTGAACTAGAAAACAGTTTTATTTCCTTGGAAAGGAGATGCAAGCTTGCAAGAATCTCTTTAAATTTACCAACAAAATTAGAAGCTGCGATGAAGACCACATTTCTAACAGAGATTTCAGTTCCTGGTTGGAATTGACTAGGCTTCACAGACCATCAACACTTCCACTTTGACAGAGATATCAGAAGAGAGATTCTATTTGATAATTCCTCCCTCATTATCCTTCAAAAACCTCATTATCCTCTCAAGCCACCATCTAATGTCAGGATTCTTTTAAACTTATTGGAACCTTGCTCAGAGAAAGAATTAACTCAAGTACTATTAGCAAAGAGTATTGACATAATCCATTCGCTTTCCCCAAATAATAAAGTAGTTATTTTTACAGATGGTTCTTCTGATAATTTCCTTGATAGAGGTAGTGCAGGCATCCTTTTCATCCACCCTTCTGGTGCTAAAACTGAACTCAAGATTCCAACAGGACATACTGCTTTAAATTGTACTATAGAATTGATAGCTATGAAAGAAGCTCTCTCCTTCTACCTCTCTCAGTATTCTGATGACTTAACGAAAGGTCTGGTAGTCTTCTTAGATTCAAAATCTGCTCTTGAAGCCATAAGGAATGGTGAAACAAACTTAAAACAAGGCATAAATACTCTTCTTAGCCAAATAAACAAATCAAGTAAGCTACAGTGAATCCCTTACCCACGTGGGCATTGTGGGAAATGAGGGCGTTGACATCCTTTCAGATGACATGATTTCTTCAGGAAGCTCAAGATTTGGATCAGTCTCTCATCATAACTTCTGAAGATGCGAACGTGGTTGCCAAACGGAGACTTTTTGATCAGCATTTAAGAAAGTCTTTTATCCCAGAGCTAAATTGCTCTAGAACCTGTCATCTATTATAGCAAGACTTCGTACCGGTCATTTTAGGGTCATGAAAATATCTCCAAATGTCATCTCAAGATCCTACCCTTTCTTCAGAAATTGTAGTCGAACTGAATTAACACCAGACCATATCTTCAGCTGTCAAGCCATTATTGCCTCTCTTCCTCAACTTGGAAAACCACCACAGGACATCCTTTATAGCCACCTGGCTCCAGAATTGGCAGCCCTTGTTGTCAATGCCTTTGGCAGTGTATAATCTTCACTAACTTGGACACGACAACAACAACAACAATGGCTAAACTAACTACTGATTTTGTCATTATCCACACTTCACAAGAAGTTGTAATTTCAATTATTTAAACTTTGTATAACGTGTTATCTGGATCAAAGTTCAACGGGGTAATGCAATTTGAGTTGCTAGCAGTGCATGTATGTATGTATATACGCAGTGAACTTCCAATAATCTTGAATGGATATTGTTGATTAAGTGATTTGAGGATAATCCTCAAAATTATGAAAAAGGGAGCATATCAACACACATATCTGCATTTAAACAGCATAATAATTAAATAATAGTTAAATTAAATGTATTATTTTAGGAATAATGAAATTTGCCATTTCTTATAAATTACTTTTCATATAGTGCTTCTTTAGAAAAAATTTCTCTTTCTTTGCATTGAAATATATATTTTTTTATTAAGAATTGAAGAGGCGTATATATTGCAAAGTGAATAAACCACATGCTTCTAATTGGATTTCCGTTTTTTTTAGAATTAACTAATGATTTTTCTTTTATTACAAAATATCATTCCCAGTTAATCAATAAAAAAAAGGAACCCATGAATTAATTTATTACATAATAGAGAATCAAAAAATTTTTAATACAATTTTTTATATTTAACAAAATTCAATTAAAATTATTTTCCAGATTTTCATGATGAATAAAAATGATACATGATTTATTAACTTAATCAGTCTATAAATTTTAATTTTTTAAATGAATTTTTTGCCTAATATTTTAATTGCATATTGATAATTATTTGGGAACATAGAAAATATATTTACGAGATATTATTTTTTATTAGAAATTACACTTCATTTAATATATTTTTCTATATTCCTACATTAAGTTCATCACATAATTAATTTGGCATCTCTGAAGGCAATAATAGTTTGGCGATGTTTTACGACATGAAATGGAAGTCGTATTTTTTTCTTAACATTATATAAAATAATTAATTCCTTCCTAGAAAATTGAGTTACACAAATTTTTCTTATAATTATTTATAATAAGACATGATTATTTATTAATTAAATCAGTTTTTAAAGTAGTTTATTTATTAGAAATTTCTTTTAAGTTTAAGTATTTCTTATTTAGTAAAAATGAATAGTTGAAATCAGAAAATGAAAAAGGGAAATTAAATTAGTCAAATAAATAAGAACGCTTTTTGATTATCAAAACAGTTAAAATATATTTATGATTACTGTATGATGTAATGTAATTACATAATTATAATTTAAGGAACTTAAGTTATAATCAAAGTACAGTTCATATGCAACAAAAATCGTTGATTCGAATTTCAAAATAAATAATTTAATTTATATACATAATTCATATTTGTAAGGTATCACGTGCAAATGTCCTATAATGTAACACAAAATGCTACCTAATATTTAAGTAATTAAGGTGCTCCATTAATTTTATTTCATTACGCGAAATTCTTGATTGTGAGAATTAAAAATTATTAGATTTTTGAGTAAAAATTTTCTATACGGTCGCTCTTGGCAACTTTTTCAAAAAATTGCCAAAAATCTCGCCAACTTCACCAATCTGGTCAAGCGAGGTTTGAAAGTAAACAGAATATTCCATTTTTTATTAGTCGGTTCCCTTTTTATTAGAATCCCCCATTATTCATTGTTCGGAATTCCTCATCTGTGATTGGTCACAACTGGTTAGGGTTGCCAGAAAATTTATTTATCGCCAACTTTGGAAAATCTAGCCAAGAGTGACCGTACAGTAAATCTGAGCCAATATATTTGAACTACACTCTATTATAGCTGCAGTTTCAATAACAGAAAGTAATGGGAATCAAATATTTTCTATGCTTATTATTTAATTACCAAAAATATGTATTACCACGAATACGATTTTTTACATTTGATAATTCTTCATGATGATGCATCTGTCAAATTAAGTTTGGGCTAATTATTTTTGGATGAATTTTATTTTGCAAACTAAAGCAAAAACATTTTAATTATTTTGGCTTAGACGACATTCTTTCTGACAGTCAGTCTGAAAGATGTCTGTCATAACTATTGATTAAATGCTTGTAAGTTGAATCTCATAATAATGCAATAATCATTAATCAAAAAGTCTGCCTTTTCTGTCAAGCTCACGTTTCCTGTTATTTTGCAACTGCTGAAAATCTTGTGGCTACTGTACTATTTAATCATTTATCTTCTACCACGCTTTCATATCCTCATCAAAGAGGAAAACTCATTAGCAACTTGACTAAGAAAATTATGTAATGAGCTAAATATAGCATTAAATTACCAATAATCTTTGATTGATTATCTATGCATGGAAAGTTTTACATATTTATTGTTTCTTTCATATTGCTATATGCATAGATTAACTTTATTACCTTATGTTGTTTCTAAATGACGTGAGTCATATTTATCAGCAAAAATAAATTGAATGTAAATTCAAATTTTTGAAAAATTCTGAATAAAAATATTTTTTAATATCTGTGATAAAATTATTTATTATTAATTTTTTTAATTATAATTTCCGGGGCTCACCTTAACTTGGTTATAAGATTAGATTCTGATTTTCAGGTTCCAGGTACAGTTACAGTTACTATTGAACAATAACACATGAGAGTTACATTTTTACTTTTTACATAGTTCTCCGTCATAGTGGGTGTGTTCATATAAATTATAATTATACATTATGTATAGTAAATTATAAATACATATTATAGTTAAAAAGTGATCGTGAATTTGATAAATATAAAATTTACTAATTCATTTTTTTAATTTTGTTTTTAACCAAGTTTTTAATAAGTAAGTATATTGCAATCAATAGCCAAATTATCAAGTTAAAATTGAAATTATATTGCAAAATAAACACATCTATTTTCTTAGCATAGGTTAAAATCAATCAAAGGAAATAAATTTTTTACCTCAGGATAAAATATAGGACCATTTTTTTTTCACTGAAATAAATACCGCAAAATTCTAAGAAATATAAACCCTTAAAATGTAAACTTTATGATGATTTTTCATATCATATTTGTATAAAAGCTCTAAATTATCCGAATAAATAAGGAAATTCAATATGAAATGTCAAGGGTAAGAAATATTCTAAATTTTTTTCGAATATTTTAAAATATATTTCATCCCTAGTATGTAAAAACAGCTTCATCAGTATCATATATTTTAAAGGGCATATTATTTTTTTAATGTATTAGTAACAATTTTATCGATTCAAAAGTAAAGGAGTTTTCCATTTGAGAAAAAATTTAAATGTATCTTTTTTGATATGGTAGACTTTGAAATGTAACTTTTTGATGTGGTTACTTTTAACTGAATCTTTTCAGTTAAATTGCATTTCTATAGTTAAGAATGATTTAATTATTTTACAATTCCCAAATAATCTTTCAGTTCAAGAATACGGTATCTGAAATTAAAAAAAAATATTTGATTATATCAGTTTATTTATATATGTGATCATTAATAAAAATTACTTAACAGTAAATAATTTTTGAAAAGCATAAAAGAAATATGAAACTATTTTTTTGGAATTTACTCAGTCAGCTTCAACACATAGGCTGATTAAAAATAACTTATCGGGTATTGATGTCTTACAGTTCCAAATACATAATGCCCTTTTGTTGACATAAATAAGCCATGAAATTAGCATATATTAAAGATTTGTTACTGATCTCATTTTGGTTTTCCAGAATGGCATCATTTTGTAAATTAAGTTATTAATATCCTTTTTTGTTTTGCATTTTTCAAATGGCACTTAAAGTTTTCGGAGTTCGAACATTTTTGATTTTTTTCATAATGGACCTGGAAAGGAAAATGTTTATATTGTATATGTACTGCTTTATTAGCAACATTTAATAAATTTACAGATAGTATCTCAACTCTTTTAGTGAACATTGACAGAGACATGCTTAGGAACAACTTTGACAACCCCCCAAAAATTAAGCGCCAAATCTGGCACTCCCTAGGGACTTTTTAGGGTTGCTGTTTCTTATTTTGGTGTTGCCAATTTAGATTTTTTCAGCTTTTAGGTTTTTGCTGTTGTCAAATTTAGTATTTTCTTGTATTTTGTACCATTTTTTGAGTTTTTTTTAAAGTTTTTTTGTTATTAATTATTTGTATTTAGCGAGAATCCATCTTGGCGAGGGGAAGAAAAAAAAAAAAAAAAAAAAAAAAAAAAAAAAAAAAAAAAAAAACGCTAAAAACAGGTATTTTGCTTGTCTAGAAAAAAAGTCGCCAAATTTACGATTAGGGGGGATATATCAAAGTAGTTCCCATGCTTAGACATGTATTGATGGAATTTAGCAATTCTATGTATGTTATTCCAGAAAATGTTATTTATTGCCAACTTTGGAAAATCGCGCCAAGAGCAACCGTACAGTAAATTTGAGCCAACTTTAAAATAGAGCTTCCCATACAATGATTCTTTCCCTATTTCATTTGTAATCATTTGAAAAATAACATAACATTTTGTAAAAAAAAATCTTAAGCGAAAAAAATCATTTGTAATCACTCTGTATTTATGAAACGAATTTGTATTATACGTAGGTTGTTGTTCATGTTTCTGGCCTTGGCAATAGGAATTTCTTCAAAGTGATCACTCACGTTTTCAAATGAGAGTTTATTAATTTTAACCATAATTTCGTAAGAAAGTTTTGCTATTTTAGCGTAATCTGTGTTTATTACGAATTGAAAAATTCATCGCGTAGAAAAAAAAGGAAATTGACTCGTGAACACATTCGTGCAATGTTTTTTTCAAAACTATCGATGTAGATTATCAAGACAAAATTGCATCAATGAACTTTATTTTTTATACATTGATAATGCACCATTCTGTAGTATTATAAAAAAACTAAAATAATAAATTCAATATACGTCGACGTTCACTTTCAGACGATTTTTTTGAAGCTAATTTAGAATTGATTTTTGGGCAAGAAAAATTGATGTTGTGGGTTAACTAATAAAGCAAGATCGACATGTGACATTCTGTAAGATTTAAGAAATACTACCTGATAAGCGTCAATAAAATATTACTTCAACATTTGGCTTTAAGAAAATCTATCCATATAAGCTCAAAACAAAACAGAAATCGATAGTATGTATCTTCTACGAGTCAAATCCAACAAATTTGCTCCCGGAAGAAGCATATCAAATGAAATGTTTTTCTTCCATATTTCCTTTCATATAGCGACAATGACGTTAGAGAAACAAATAATGATTCATTTTGAATGGTACATGAAACACAAATGGTTGTCTGTTTCTTTTGCATGTCTTGTCATGTAATGACAATGAAGTTAGAGAAACAAAATGATTATTCCTGAAAAGTACATGATCATTTATTTGCCAAAAGTCATCGAAGAAAGTCGAAAAAAACAAAAGAAAAGGCTATTCATTCTTTATCACGACAATAAGAGTTCCTATACAGAGGATCAAACAAAGGAATTTTTGATCAGCCAAAACATGGAATTGATGGGTCACCCACCATACAGTCCTGATTTGGCATCCAATGACTATTTTTTATACCCGTACGCCATTATAAAAAATAAATTACGTGGTCAACAATTTTTGACATCCGAAGAAGTGGTTGATGCCAGCAAAACATGCTTTTGAGGTACCTCAATAAGAGTGGAAAAATTGCTTTGAAAATTGGTTGAAACGTATACAATAACTACTGATTTTCAAGGAGAATATTTAGAAAAACCATAAAACCAATTTCAATCAAAAGTTTTTTTTTTTTTTTTTTTTTTTTTTTTTTTACTATGCAACTAAAAATATGAATAGTAACCCGTAAATATCATTTTCAACATCAGTTCTTAAATATTTTAATTTTTACCATATCATTAAATACAATTCATTAAGAAAACATTGAGAACTCTTATTAATTTTTTGCCAAGTCTTTGCCTACCGCAATAATAAAATAATAATATACATTTTTCACAAGAATGTTTCATCGTAATGTCATCTTAGTAAGCAAGAATATCTTCCTTCATACGTTATATTGTTACTCGAATTTTTCTCGGAGAGGAAATATCACACCAGAGAATATTATTTTATTCGGTTTGAACAATTACTTTCTTTAGTATCGAATGAATGTAGATGACGAGCAAAATAATTGATAACAGGAGAATAGAATCTTTTGTAGTTAGGACATCCAATTTTCGATGGGTACAATAAATTGGATATTTTATATATCAAAGGAGAGGAAGTAATTCGAACATAAAAGCCAAATACTTGGAATATGGCATATTATAATATCTTGGTCTAGGATGAGATAATGAATCAAGTTTATAATACAGCGAATTCCATTATACTACTACACGAAATTCCTATATCTTTAAACTCTGATAATACATAGTTGGTGACCAAATATGTGTTTTCAGACTAAACAAGGTATTTAATTTGACATATTTTTAAATGAAAATTAAGATTAAAATTTATAATAATATTTAAATACTTTTTTTAATATTTTGTTAGAATCGTTTTTTAAAATTTTTCTTAAGATTTAAAAATAGAGTCAAGTTTTAACTGTTATTAAACGGATGTGTTATATATCTCCCTACCACTAAACACTACAAATACTTAATTGAGCTTTATATATTTTAAAACAAGCCGCACAACCTGTCTAGTGGATAGCTTAACTGGCTGGGAGGACCAGGGTTCGAATCCCTGCTCGGGCATGGATGTACTTTCTCTTCCAATGCGTTTCTTGTCCTTTCCTCAGATGTTGAATGAATGTGGCCCGCAAGCCCTATAAACGGGTTTGTGGTGGTATGACGTGGGTAATGCTACTCGCCTCCGTGACTTGGTTCACAGGTGCCCACCACGTAACGATAAATGAGTAGCCGTTTCCGGCCTTGTAGTGGCGTGAAAGGGTTAATCACCGAAGTGTCCGCCATTGGAAAAAAAAATATATTTTATAACAAAACATGGTAGTTAACAAAACGGTCTAGTAAATATTTAATCAAAATTTATTGGAGTAAAAAATATTTAAATAAGCTTTTTCAATAATTTATATGATAAAGTTTTCCAAAAGAAGTAGCGAAGCCAATCCAAATGTTTCAACTACATTAAATATAGTTCTTTTAAAAATTGTTCCTTGGTTCCAATATTTTTAAAGTGATTTTATAAGTATTTTCAATTACATATTATAATCTAAAAGGTTATTTAAGCAATATTTCTAAAAGTTAGAATGTTATAAGAAAAAACATGGCTTTCATCAGGATTAAATAAATTAGAAAGTTGAATTAAGGGACACATTCACGTTTTAAGATGTTTGAGAGAATATTTTTTATTAAAATATTCTAATTTCTTCTCCTTACGTTATAAAAGTAAATTTTGAAAATTATTTCTTCTTATGAAATATGGTGAAAATAGCAGTTTATAAAATAGTTTTATTAAAGTTATAAGAAAACTGAGCTTAAAAAATATAGTCACAATAAAAACTAAATTTATGACTTCATTTAACTGGTTTATGAGAAAATATTAAATAACGAAATTTCTTTCACAGGTGATGGTTAAGGAATAGTTTATGAAAAAATATTTCATTTTTCAGGAACCCTTTATAATTTTTTAAAATATTCTTTATATTATATTATTGTTCAAAGCCTGCCAATTTTTCTGGGACACGGCATATACTGTCGGAAGTGTTTACCTAGCTTTTGGAGAAAAATTGTGATTTGAAAAAATAACTATTACTATTTTTAACAATATATACTATTTACTTATTTATATACGACATACTGTTTATATGTACGAAGAAATGAGTTCTCTTGTACAGATCAGTTAAAACAAATTAAATATGGTGTAGAACATTTGAAAACATTTTACTATTTTTGAATATTTGAAACTATTTGTTAACAATATATATTATTTACTTATTTATGTACGACATGCTGTTTATATGTACCAAGAAATGAGGTCTCTTGTACGGATCAGCTAAAACAAACTAAATATGGTGTAGAACATTTGAAAATTTCCTTTAAATACTAGGTTATTAAGTATAGAAATAGGAACTCCTTTCACTCACATTCCCATACATTGCTGATTGGCGACGTATTGGGAAAACCGAAAATAAGTTCCCTTCAGAGAAAAAGCTGAATTTTTCATAAATTAAAAAAAATGAATAGATTTATATTTTAAACGAAGCTACGAGGAATGTAGACAGAATGGAAGATCAACTGACGTATATATATTTTCTCAACTCGTAATGGTTAAGCATAGAGAATATTTTTAATGCAGAGAAAAA
>JAPDSC010061779.1:25366-36505 GCA_026290005.1 Latrodectus geometricus
AAATTATTTGCATATTACAAAGGAATTATAATTGCAAAGGGTTTTAGAAGGCTCTTATTGAATTGATTTTATTATTTTAAAAACATGCCTTTCTAGCTAATTAAGGGACATATTCATGAAAGAGAATCCTGAGAAATGGAATTAAACAAATTCTTTTTTCGAAAACACTTCGACTTAATTAGCTAGTTTTAGAAGAATATAACTTTATTTGGAGATTTATAGGAGAACGAATTTTTGATGTAACATGTTCTTTTCATACTAATTATTTTTAACAATAATACGAATTAAGAATTCTTCGAAAGGATGTTGCACTGTTATTGGATTTATTCAAGCTGTATTATGAATACATTTTTATTTCAATTCAAAGAAATAAATAATTTCTAAAAGTAACTGATTACAAATGTTTAAAAGTATAATGAATTATAAAGACTATTCTCTTCATGAATTTTCCAATTTAAAACAATAGCTTATCAAACTACTTGATGTATTATATTTCTAACGTATTTCTATTATTTTCAATACAAGCAATCCGTGTAAACAAATTCCTTATTCTGTTTGCTCACCGAATTTATGATTGGGTTTGAACTAAGAACGGTTCATGGAATAAAAGGAAACTAATATCAGGATATTTGTCTATGGCAAACCTGAAACACAGACTATGTTTCAATTATAAATTTTGGCTTACAGCTTTTATAATTAGTTTATTCATTATTGTATTAATATATTGTTAATCATTAACAATAGTTTTAACTCACTGTAAATTAGAATTCATTGTAAATGTAACGAGAAAATCATTGTAAATGTAACGAGGTGAACATTATTCCGATATTTTGTTCACTTTAATAATGGAGGCGTGTGGTTAGTCAATAAAAACTGCTTGTTGTCGAGATAAAAGAAATATGGATGCGATATATATGTATATATTAAGTAAGATATATTTAATAGATAAAGATAAAACAAAGAAGAAACTATGCAATTTAATATCAATAAGACAAAATCAGGAAAAAATCAAGAAAAACAATGTAATTTTAATATAATTAAGGAAAGAGCATAGGGACCACGTCTTCATCAGGAGGGAGATGGTCAGATATGCAAAATAGACATCCTTTTCTGACTAGCACGAAAGGCAAAGGTCTAAAAATATTCGTGTTATTCCCCTGAAGAGTGTCTCTATGAGAAGAAAATACAACTATATCAAAATTGAAATAAATGGAATCAAAATAATACAGTGAAAAATAAGCAAAACAATACATAGGCAAAGCAATACAATGAGAAAAATATATCAAATACAGAAGAATATATATCAAATATAAAAGAATATGGTTGCCAAAAAGTAAAAAGAAAAATTTCTTAACAAGTTAAATTAAGAAATTAAAGTAGTTTAAAATGTTTAATGTAGATTAAATATTAAAGTATAATCAAAGTGAAAGTAGGTGTTTTCGGGATTCTTATAAGAACTTCAATGCTTGGGTGGTCCTTCTGTAGTTATGAAAACTATGCATTACTTCAATCTTATAAGCGATTCCCTACTTCCTCTACATATCTTAAAATAAAATTAATAGGAAAATCATTATTTTTAAGTTGATTAATTAAGTGATTAACTTGTTTTTTGATAAATTTTAGATCATTGCAAATAAGATATATGCGTTTTAATTCATTAAGTACTACATTTCTGTAAATTTTAAAAAGGATGTTTGATTTCCAATAAATTAGTTTAATAACTCTAAAATTAAATTGATTAATTTTATCGAAAATATTAATAAAGGTAGCTGAATTTTTAATGCTTATAAATAAATCTAAGAATTCACTATTATTGTAAAAAGTGTTGGTTTTAATTAGGGAAAGCTCTTTAGGATAAATTGATTTATAAATATCACTAAAATCTGAATTATTGAATATAACAAAATCATCAATGTATCTAGAAGCAAAAGGATATTGTAAACTAAAACTTTTTTGAAAATAATTCAAAAATAAATTAGCAAGTGTGCCCAATTTTTGATGTTGGTTCCATTATCATAAATTGTCTTGTAATTTTTAACTAGGGTCAAGTGCTAATTAAAAATTACAAGACAATTGATGATCATGGAACCATCACTATAATCAATTGTGTTGCAATTTTTAATTAGGGCCAAGTGCTGATGTACACATTATTGTCAAAATTCTCTTATCTTGATAGCATAAATATGTTTGTAATCAGGAGCATTAAAGTTATGATTATTGACATTCGTAGTTTGCATCATTTAAAAAATTGAAGCTATTTATGAAAGTATTTGCTACATTTGTAATGCGGTTTTAGAAAGAAATTATCATAGATAGAATGCCAAACAATGTATTGGTTAATGCTTTTGTTTTCAATACAGCAGTTTATGGGTTATTATATTTGTTGTGTGTTAATGTCATTTATGTCTCAAGATCCATTTCAAAACGTAGATTTTATCCGAACAAATCAAAAATTTAAAAATATATAACACGTCTTTTTAATGTAACATTTGTGTTATTTCAAGATAAAATATATAATTTTGCGATTGAATTGGCTAAAAGCTCGTTTGAATCCTTTCCAAGAATATTTGATGAACAGTACATAATTAAAGAACATAATTATTAAATTCATCGTCTGAAATCAGTGAGATTCGATTCAATGATTTTCGTAATAGGTGGGTACCTTGAAATCCATTTCGTTACACGAAATTGCTGCTGGTAGATTATGTACTATAAGAGTTTAATAACTGTACACTTTGAAGGGATGTAAAGTACATATTTAATATATATATCTGATGAATTATATTTTGCCTTAAATTATCAGTTGAAATCCTATTATTAAATATAATTCAACCATATTATATTAAATAATAGTTCGAAGTAGTTTAAATTATTTTGAATAAAGATATTCACACTTTTTGGTAAATAAATTAATATTTTAAATACAAACTTTTCTGTCTTCTTATTTTATTTTATAATAGAGTGTACAACATAAATACATCAAAATATTATTTAAATTAAAATTTTAATTTGAAAAAATAGAACTTTTAAATCTTTTTGACATGGAATAGAATATCTTGGTGAAAATAAATAAGATTAATGGAAATTTTAGGAATGAACCTCATATAATTTTAAAAGTATAAAGGAATCAATATCTAAATAATAAATAAGAAGAGAGAACGAAATAAGACTAAAAGACAAGACAAAAATAAGCAGTATACATATTTCCTAAAATTTTCAGTTAATAGCAGACTTTGTAAAATATTTTATAAACAAATTAATGTGTTAATACCATATATTTTTAATTATTTAAAAAAATGCAACAAAAAATTATAAATTAACTACAAAAATATTAATTAAAAATAACTTTAATTAATTTAATATTGTTGTAAATATTTTCTTTAATTAATCCTTATATATTTGTGTTTTTTTATTCGAACTCTGATGAAAAAAAAAAAATCTAAATTTAAACATCCGGAATGTTGATCGTTAAATATTTTGGGGGCCGAGGTGGCCTGGTTGGTTGGGGTGTCGTTTTCGTTACCAAAAGGTGGTGAGTTCGAATCCCGGCTTATCCTAAGATCCGTCGTATTCACTAATGGCGACTGGGGTCCGTAAAATACGTCGCGTCGCAAAATCCTCCATGTTCCCATTACAAACTAATACCTCTGGGGGTGGTTGGAGCCAGGCTATGGGTCTTCTCTGGTTTCAATCTCTAAATTGGAAGATTCAGATGGTGCTGCCATCTAAGAGCCAAACTTCCACTTTTGTTTGAGATCTCTATTCGAAAACGGAAAACGCTCTCTCTGTCGCCTAGTCTCTGTCGGGCGGGCATGGCGTTGCCAAGGGTCATCAAAAACAAAAACAACAACGAAAATGTAAAAAGAATAAGTATCAAACAAATAGGATAAGAAAGAAATATGTTTGTGTAAGCAAAACATGGAAGAAAGTATGTTGGAATTGCTGAAATTTCCTCTTATGACAGCTTTTATCATTTTATTTTCTATTCTACATAACTAATTTAGACAAGGACTAATTTGAAAAAAATTGAATAATCTCATTGATTGTCTTTCATTTTTTAGACATTTGAATATTAACCCATGAACTGTATGTGTGTGCGTGATGACAGCAGAGTAAATTATCTTACGAATAAACTGTTTTTGATAATATATGTTGCTTAGTTTCATTTACCATTTACATGTACTTTTTAACTATCTTGCTTTTGGGTTATATTCATGCTTATGGTGTTGTAATTTTCATTTTGATAAGAGTCCTTCTATAATTTATAATTTATAATCAGCTTTAAAGTTTACATACTGCTATTCACAGCTATCCACTTTCAAATTTAAGATCTACTCCTTGTCTAATTGTGATACATTTAATATATGAGGGTAAACTATATTTTTTCTTGTCGCCCAACCTGTCTAGTGGTTAGCGAAACTGACTACTGAAGGGGAGGACCTGAGTTCGAGTCCTAGCTCAGGCATGAATGTACTTTCTCTCTCTCTCTCTGCGTTTTTTGTCCTTTCCTTAGGTGATGGATGAATGTGGCCCGCCCTATAAATAGGTTTTTGGTGGTGTGGCGTGGGTGATGCTACTCGTACCTCCGTGACTTGGTTCACAGGTGCCCACCGGGTAACGATAAAAGGAGTAGCAGTTTCCGACGTTATTGCAGCAAATGGGCTAATGTACTTACTTGCTCAAGGGTGCCCGCCATTGGAAAAAAAACTATATAATATGTGGCCCAAAGTTTAATTGAGAATGGCTGTATGGAATAGAATGAAATTTAATTCAGGGTTTTGGATGGCTAGTTTAAATCATAGACTATGTTTTATTTCGTAATCTCAGTTACAGCCTTTGTAATTAATTTTAATGCAATTAATGCTGGCTTCAACTTATTGTAAAATTATTTATGTCATGATGCACACTTTCTGGAATTTCTTTCACTTCAAAAATGGAGCATGTGATTCTTTTCCTCCTTTAAAATTGCATCTTTTTATAACCACTGAGAGAATACAAAAAATATATATGACATTGGATCTTTCCTTTTTTCTACAGTTCCAGTTTAATTTTTTAAAAATATAAATAAATTTGATACTATTTTTGATTTTAGAAAAGAAATATTTTTGGTTACTGCAGCGAATGTGTTTATAGTTTTGCCAATACCTCACGGATCGGGAATTAGAATAGAAAAATTATATATGACATTGGATCTTTCCTTTTTTCTACAGTCCCAAAGTTTAATTTTTTAAAAATATAATTAAATTTTATTTTATTTTTGATTTTAGAAAATAAATATTTTTGGTTGCTGCAGCGAATGTGTTTATAATTTTTCCAATACGCCACGGATCGGGAATGCATTGGAATGCGGGTTAATAGAATCCAAATTTCAACACTTAATGAATCCTTTATGGAAAAGAATTTTCAAGCGTTCCATACTTCGTGATTTGTTTTTAGGTAACCTTTCATGAACCAAATGAGCGTTTTTCAAGAAAGCAAGCTAATAAATAGCAAATACTGTCATTTTTCCAAATCACAGTTTTTCCTTAAAAACTAGATACACTTACAACACGGAGCAACATACGGGAAAAGTTGTCAAGCTAGTCCGAACTGCTGATAAATTACACACAGCGAAATTTTCCTTTAGTAACATTGGTCTATTGTTCAACTCTTTCAGGTTATAGTTCTAGGAGAAAATATCAATTATTTAGGAGAATGTTTTAATGAAAATATTATTTAAGTGCCGTTTATATTAAAAAATATGTAGAAAATTACGTTAATAAGTTTTTAAAACAGATTCTAAATATAATAAAATTTAATAAATATTCAACAAAAATTAATAAAAAATATACAAATAATAAGAATTAAAAAGATCAAAAGAAATACTCATGTTAAATGATGCTGAAATAATACACTTGGAAACTTCATTATTTAGAGATTCCAATTGATAAATTTAAATACAATAGCTTAGAACTTGAGATCTCAAGTTAAGATATATTAATGCTGCCACTTATCAATAAAAGGCAATTTGTTAAGCGAAACTGAAACTTCTGCTGTCAGAATAACTTGAGAAAATGGATTTATGAATTATCTTTAAGAAATGATTAATTTTGTGTAATATGAAACAGGATTTGAATTTTGATATTGCAGATTTGTTTTTGACAGCCTGAAATATTATTTAAAGTATGAGTTATAAATTGCGTGAATAATGCTTCTTTAATGGTTATAAGTATTTAAAATGAATGTATTTATGAAAGAAATTACAAATGAAATAATCCAGTTAAAAAATTGTCATTTTTTAGCTAAATTTTGTAATTTCGTAAATACTAGAATTAAAACATTTTGTATTTCTGTAAATTTTTATTCAAATAGATTTCTTTATATATTTAAATTTTTATATTCATTTCAAGACACAACAAGTAATATTCGAAAATTTCACCATACCAAAATATTTTACTATACGCGTTGAAATAATTCCTTGTTTTATTTTTAAGAAATTAATATTTCCCGCATATATTACATTCTTATGATGTATGGATACTAATATATTTCATCGGCTTCGAATCACGCCAAACCGATATTTTTGGTGACAGCATACGAATTCAAGTAAAAAACAGCCATGAATAATTCCATAAAAAACATATATTCAATATATAAGAGATATAATTTCTGAAACAACTATCTTAAGAATAAAACTATTGCTAAAATTTCATAAAATAAATGAAAATGAATTGTATTGATATAGTATGTGATAAATTTATTTTAAGTTTTTTAAGCAAAAAATCTAATGAATTTATGTTATTTTTTTTGAAAAAAGAAACATACAGTATACTTTAATCTTGTTTTTAATAGATTTTAATAATTATAATAATATATATATATATATATATATATATATATATATATATATATATATAATTCCTCTCCTCCATAATTTTTTATTATAAAAAATTTTTTTCATTAGCGTGTTATTAACGCCGATTTGAATTCCCTTGCAGATTAAATGCCCACAGTTGCAGAACACTGCTACCTTCAATGAAAAAAGGAATGTGATTCTTTCCCGCCTTTTAATATTGCTATCTATAAAACAAAAATATATACAACATTGAATACTCCTTTCTATACATATTATTATTGTGCAATTGTTTTTAATTATTACTATTTTTTTAAATTTTAAAAAAGATCTTATTTTTACCCACTGTAATAAATGCGTTTTCGATTTTTCCGATGTGCCACAGATCAAAATACAACAGAATATGGACGAAAGGAGTCCCGAATTAAATAAATAGTAATTAGTAACAAAAGTTAATTTTGAAGATTTCTACATTTCCTTCGAGTTATTTTATTTAATCGGTAAGTAAGTACAAATTTCATAGTGAAAACAGCGTTTCGAGCAAAGCTATTTACTAGTAAATATCGTTATTTTTCAAAATTGCAATTTTATCTCCACGTTTTCTGCTAGTTTATGTGGTATAAGTATAAGGGAATATCAATTTTGATAGAGCTATGTACTATATTAAATAATGCATTGAAATTAATTCTTTTGGTTTAAAAATATGAATTCCTTATGGTGTATGTAGCTTTTTTAATAGTCAAATCAAACTGATAGATAAATGATTAATTCTTTAGTCTTTAGCTCAACAGCTCATAGATTTCCTTCCCACCTAAGTTGAGGATATTTGTTTTAGTTCGGAAGGACTTAAGCTTTAGGTTCTAGTACATTTAGTTTTTGTTTAATGATTTATAATTAATTAAATGCAAGAAATGTCCATGAAGTGAAAAACAAACCTAGTATATTATATTAAAATTTCTGAATATTTCTCAACCACTTTTTTAAAGTTTTCATTTGTTTGTATACAATAGAGTAGACTGACATTACTAGAATAAAATTTTTATAAAATACACATAGGTAAAACATATCAAAAGACAAAAAAATAGTTTGACGAAAATTATTCATAAAACTCAGTCAGAGGAATTAATTTCGGAGGTTCGTTATTAAATTTTCAACAGTACATAGTAATCTGATACGATACTCAGAATTTCGCTATATTTATATTAACAAACAAATTTTATTTCTTTCTTTTGCAAGTTCACAGTTGAGAAAGCGACAAATTATTTCTTAGTCATACTATTAACATAACATATTGGTAGGAAGAGTGATTTCAGTGGAAAATATATATACTTAGATTTCGGCTCAAAATTACATTTTGAAAAATAATAATAGCGATACTAACTATTCACGTTTTTTTCCTTAACAATATTCACTAAATAGCTCATTTTATTCAAAATATAATGAAGTCTCTCTCACGTATCAATTAAAAAATCGAATGAAGTGTGAAACTCCTGATAATTCTATTTAATTTCCAAGATATTCAATAATAAAGTCTAAATTTCTTTCATTTGTGTTCCAATGCGTTTTTGATGAGTGACGTATTATGAAAATCGACGATGCGATGAAAGATAAAGCGCGAAAATAATTTCAAAAATTGAAAACAAATAGTAACGAAAATAATTTAAAAGAAAAATTATTTTGGTATGTTGCAAGAAGGATGTGAGGGAGATTCCACGCATATGTATATTTTTCTGTTCTCTAATGTTTGTGCATAAGTGAGAATAATAAAGAATTCCAATTTTCGTTTTTGAAGTAGAAAAGTTGTCGAACGATATGCATAGCTGCCTAAGCAAAGTTATAGAGAGCTAAAGACAGTTAATTGTGGTTTAAATGCATTGCATATAAGTTCTTTTAAACATATTTTGAAATTAAATATAGGCTTCCTTGAATAAGTGAGAGGCCAATATTCTGATATAAGCTTCATTTTCTTCAATAATTGAAGTTTTCAAGCCGTTTTCAATTGAACACTTTGATAAGAATTCAGCAAACACAGAATAAAGATTTTAAAGTATGTATAATCCTCCGCCTAGGTAAGGTTGACTCAGCTTTTCATCCTTTCAATGGGTCGATAAAACTGAGTACTAAGGATGCTTGAGGACTAAACATTGGGTGTTTTGCATAAGGCTGACCGCCTAACCAAGACATATGCTTCACATCCCAGGGCCCTCGGTCAATAAAATAGATATGGGTGCTGTAGGCCTTGCCAGCCCTAGATGGGTTTTACTACCATTGAATTTTATATATGTATGTGTACATCTATTATTAAATTATTAAATAAATTAATATTTCTACGTGTTTATATATTAACTCTTTGTAGATATGATAACATACTTTACCTGATAACTCCTGATAACTCTGATATTTCTTCTCAAAAATCTGCTTTTAATGCGAATTTCCAATTAGCACTCATAGATGTTTCTTTAGTATCTGCAAAGTATATAATTAAGTCTAAAACAAATAATTTAACACAAATCTCACAGGAAATTCTTCAAATAGGAAATCCTGTAAGGTTAAAAAAAATACATCGTTTTCAGCAAAAGGAGACACTTTTAGGCATATTTTAATTTCTTTTGATGATTACCATATTGGATGATTACCATATTTGTTTAAAAACAAAGAATATGATATCTTTCTTAAATGCTTAAAAACTCTAATGATGAAAAAATTTGAAAATTCGTGTTTGATATACTTTTTTCGAAAAATTTAATTTTGTATATTTCGTTTACTTTTTTTATATATTAAATTTGATTTCGAATATTGAAAGTAAAGGAAGTATCTCAACGTAAGATTATTCAAGTGTACTACGTTGAGTATAATACATCAGCTATGGTAAAGTGTCAATTAAATGCTAATTGAATTATATTTAACAGTTTTATTATGAAATTGAAAATAAAATAGAGTAAATATTAATTATTTGACAAAATTTTATATATATATATATATATATATATATATATATATATATATGTATACGATGGTCACTCTGAAATTTTTGAGATACGCGCAGAAAAGAATTTACAAAATAAAAATAACGGTTTAATTTTAAAATATAAAGTATTTTAACACAGAAGACGATTTTTTACTGACTTACTTCAATTTGTTTAGCGTAGAATAAATTTTAAACAGAAGAGAAAATGAAGTTGATGCGAGAACATTTTCGCGCTATGATTTTCTACGATTTTAAAGCAGGATTAAATCATTCAACGGTTGCAATTAGCTTTGGTGATGAATCTCCAGCTCGTGCTACTGTATTCAAATGGTTTAGAGAATTTAGCAGATGTCGCAATTTTCTGCAGGATGATATACACACAGGAAGGCCACCGTCGGCAGAAATCCCGGATAATGTGTCTGCCATAAGAAAAATGTTAATGGATGATAATCGCTGTACCTATCAAATGATAGAGAAGGAACTTAACATTGGATCCGCAGCCATACACAAAATCATTCATGAAGAATTACATATGAAAAAAGTAGTTTACCGTTGGTTTCCCCATAATCTAACTGAGCACCAAAAAGAGGAGCGTGTCAGAATCAGTAAAGAAACTCTTAAATTGCTAAATGATGGCGGCCACCGCATCATTTCTAAAACTGTAACAGGTAATGAAACGTACATACCGTTTTTTGACGTTCCAACACGTTAAGAAAGCAAAGTATGGGTCTTTGAAGATGATCCCACGCCGACAATGGTGAAAAAACAACGCGCACTGAAAAAGTGATATATTCCGTTTTCTTCAGAAGTACGGAATTGGTTAAAGCCATCAAGCTGGAAGGACAGAAGACAGTAACAGCAAACTGGTATACCACTAAATGTCATCCAGATATTCTACAAGAACTGAATGTTAGGGGACTAATGCTTCACCATGACAATGCATCTTCACAAACAGCCGGATTAACAGTTGAGTTTCTTAAACAAAAACAAATTAAAGTGATCGAACATCCGCCATATTTACCTGATCTAGCTATGTGTGACTTTTGGTTATTCTTTAATCTAAAAAAACTTACATGGACGTCGTTTTCATTCAGAAGAAGAGATTGATGTGGCTATAAATGCATTTTTTCCATCTATTCCAAGAAATGAATGGCTCGAGGCATTTAATCTGTGGAAAAATCGTTTACAAAAATGCATTGATGCAGGAGGAGACTACTTTGAACACACCTAAAATTTTGTAAGTATAACTTTTAAAACCTAGTTGTATCTCAAAAATTTCAGAGACACCCTCGTATATATATATATATATATATATATATATATATATATATATATATAT
>JAPDSC010061800.1:0-11058 GCA_026290005.1 Latrodectus geometricus
TTAATTTTACAAGTAGTATTATAATATAAATTGTTTCTTGGAATAACTCAAAATTGTTATGCATTCCTAATTGCTTAAAAGTTTAATTATTAAATTTATTTTTTATACACAAATATAATTATTTTTTACAATTTCTCTTTATTGATGTTTTTAGTTTATTCTATAAAATGTGAAACATTCATGGTTACATAAATAAACCTTCACATGAAATAAGAATATATTTTATTCTTATCAATAAAGTTTTATAACTCAATAAATATGTATATTATATATTTATGTATATATTATGTACTACTGTTTATTACTTTTCCTCTTAAAATGTATACAACGCAAAAAAGTTATGATATTAAAAATTTAAATACTGTTGTGTATTTCTGAAATAGGAATGCCATGAATTTAAATACATCTTTGATACACATAATTCAAGACATTAATAAACTATCTAAACCATTTTTTTAAAAAATGGATTATTTAAAATTAAACCTATATTGATTTATTAAATTTCCTCCACCTCAAAAAAAAAATTTAATCAAGACATTATTGTTACGAGGAGGTATATATATATATAAATAAAATATGCAAGAACAAAGGGTATTTAAAACATGTAAATGAAATTCACGCTGTCGCCGGTGGCCTGCCAGATATAACTTTCTTGAATACATAGTTTCTCTCGGAATGCCTATTTTGTGACATTTTCTGACGTCACATTCCTTCTCCGGTCTTTCGCCCAGTGTTGTCCAGTGTCGCCAAGCTTCGCCGGTAGTTTCGACTGGCCTAAAGCGCATGCCCAGTGTCATGACATTTTCTCTGAATTTTACAGTAAAATTCATTAATTTTTAGTGCTCCTTTTACAGCTTTTTAAATAGGTGATTTTTACTGTTTGCTTTCGTTTTTTAACAGTGTAGACTAGGCGTGAAATGGTCACTATGAGCTAACACTCCCTGACCAAACTGTCACTGCAGACCTGTACTCGCAACAATTGGAACATTGCAATAGAAAAAACTGAGGGGTTATACAAAAATAAAGTTGTGCAATATATCTAAGTTACCTTTATATTGACTAAGAATTGGATGATTTCTAAAAATGTGAATGTGCTTAGCATTTGTAAAAGATATAATAAATGTACACTTTATAAGTCTTATTGTATATTCATTTTTCTAGCATATTTAAAATTGTGTTGTGAATTAAAATAATTCTCTTATTTTTTGTATGAAGTGGAAGATGACTAGTTTTTAAAAGGAAGAGCAATTCAGTCTTTTGAAAAAATTTTGATAAGAGTTTTAATTTGCTCCATTATATGATATTCGATTTTGCAATATTTTTACTAAATTAAATATTACTTTTAATATATTTATTAAATTTGTTTTTATAAAAATTAGTAAAATAATAGTGTTATAAAAATATTAAATTTCATGTTTTTAATTATTGAGGAAAACTCAATTTTGGAACTTAGAGCTTGTCCACATAGATGAGTGAAAATAGCCTTGTTGACTAATCCTTGATTTCAGTTATGAAATTTCTTATGCAAATAATTGTTTTACATGAGACAAAGATTTCAAAACTTTATTGTAAACTTTTAAATAGAATAAACTAATAAAGTTTTGAAAGAAACGCAGTTTATGATTTATAAAATAAGATTGTACCAAAATTCAGTTGAACTATTTCAGTTATAATCAGTTCGGCTAAATTATGTTACAGAATGGATTCAGTTTCTTGGTAAGATATTACAGTTGCTATTGGCTACCGTCATTTCGCATTTTGTCTTGACCTCAACTGTTTTATTCTAAAAATATTTTAATTATATTAATATTAAATAATTCTTATATCATCATGGGGTAGCAAAAGCATATCAGTTATGCATCAGATTTTAAAGTAAAAGCTACTGTGGAAGGAAATTAAATTAACAAACATGCTAATCCAAGGTGAAAGACAAAGCATGATCAGTATGAAGAGAAAAGTGTCCTTTTGCTGTTGTGTTCTAGTCGCACTTTCCGATGATATGGATCCAACTAAATGTTTTTTTCTGTACAACTTATTCTATTTTATTCATACTGTGTGTTATTGTTTTGCGACATCAGAACAATAGCAGTATTGATTTTGTATTATTTGCACAGAAAAATTTCTGTTAGTTGAACATAGCTATAAATTGTGGAATGCTGTTTTTTACTCAAAATAAATAACACAAGAGAAAGCAAGTTGACTACAGCTGAGACAACATATTTTATTGCAACAGACTTGATCGAAAATTATATATCATTGAAACAAATCCAAATTAATTTATCTTTTTTGTAAGGTTTCCTGGATCCCTGTAATTTTATAAAAATATAGTTCTAATAGTATATATTTTTTAAATTTATAAAAGTTCTGTTGATATTAAATTTTATTTTACTCTTTTTGTTTGTCTAGATGAAGAAAAGGAAGAAAAAGAACCACCAAAAAGTGAGTTTATATATAAAGAATTGGGAATTATGATTTTAGAAATTATGTATAGTGAATAGAAAAATTAAGAAAATATTCCTTGTAAAATTTATAAATTTTTTCACATTTTTAAAGGATTGTTTCTTTTACTCTACGCACAAAAATTTTGAAGTTACATATGAGCACAAACTGTTACAAAGTTGTTTCGAACACATAATCATAGATTTATTAGTATATCCAATATAATTTTTATTATATATAAAGGAGAAATTATAGAGTAATCTGCATAATTCATGATTATTTTTGATCAATGTTTGCAATTCGAAACTGCATATTTTGTCATATTTGTAAAATTCTGTCAAACAACTGAAATATTCAAAGAACATGAAATTTTTTCTCCTGGTCTAAAAATAGAGAATAATTTGTAATACTCTATTGTCATGCTTGTTTAAACTGGCAAGTTTTGCATATTAAATTTAATTAAATGCATAGCTCCTTTACTCAAGAGACAGATAATTTATTCAATACTTTTATAAATCAAACTAAAGCAAAATTTCATTTTTAGACATTTTAATAAATATCATTGCTTGAATTTATTGAAAGATTTCTTTTATATATTTAAGACAAGTATTAATAATTGTAAATTGTTTAAGTGATATTTTCACAAGTAAATCTAATTCCATATAAATTTTTAGTTTTTTCTAAATTTTCTTCTAATAAGAAATTTTTATTAGTATATTTTACAATTCTAGCAAATGACACAATTTATATATTCCAATTGTAGTTATGAATATTTCTAAACAATTGTAAGATTAAACTATATTATCAAGTTTTGAGTTGGTACAAAGAATGTTTTTATAAAATTCCAGACTTTGAGTTTGAACAGAATTTATGTTGAAAATTGAAAGCTTTAAAGTGTTTTTTTTCATCAAATAATTGCAAATAAAATGACACTTAAAATTTCAGCGAAAAAAAAATAATTTGCAAAGTACATTGTCAATATTAACTAAAACATTTTCAATTCATGAAGATTTCCATTATATATCTTCGAAGTTTTTTTAGCATACTTTTCATAATTAGCAACATATTACATAAATATATTCACAAATACTTTCCTTCTAGTTTTTAGTTTAAAAACAAATGATAAATATCAAATTATTTGTAAAATATAGGAAAAGACAATACTGAAACTACGATTGAACATTTTAAACTACTAAGTATTTTATGCAAACATATAAATTTATGTATAAAATTTTCCAGAAAATCCCTTCAAAAGAAATGATAAATGAGAGATCAATAGTTAGTGATCAGGATTTCCTATCTACAGTTTAGTTGAACACTAATCTTGGGTGTGGCGACCTACAATTCATCAAAATCTCTTTATAAACTAGATTTTGATCTTATTAAAATTATTCAAAGCAATTGTAACAAAAATTCAAATTCACTTTTTAAATAAAACGATGAATAGGTTTAATGACTAGTAAGTCCATACAAATATTCATTTCTCTTGTTTTTCTGAAAGAGTATCTCTTTGTATAGAGAGAGTTTCGATAAATTCAAAAAATAGATGACATAGACTATAATTTGAAATGTGTTTAATGAAATAAAATATCAGTTCAGTAGTACGTTCTTCATTAAGCAATTCTTAATTTAAGTATTTTAATTTTCTCTAAGATGTCTTCTTTTGATTAAGAGCTATTAGGAATATTTTTTAATGTAATGCTGCTTTTAAGCATAATCAGAATTTTAAAATTGCTTTTATTGAAATTTTTTAATAAAAAACTTCGTATTTTACTTTTCAGAGCAAAAACTGGTTAGAAAAGCCAAATTCAGTCTTCGCAGGATACACCCCAGCATACCCAGAAAGTCTTGCATTACAAGCCTTTTTTTCACTTTAATTTTCCAGTACTTATTAAAAATTAAACTGTTTTTAACCTCTCAATTGTTTTATGTGTATTAATATTGAAAGAATTTCAGAACGATATAAAATTTGATAAATGTTTTACAAACATTTATTATAATTATAGAAGAAACTAATAGTCAAAAACAATTGAAAGATTTAAAATCACTTAGAAATCATAGTTTGAAATTGAAAACTTTAAAAAAATTTCAGCATTTTTCTGAGTTTATATTTAAAAAAATATTTTTAATTAACAAACTGAAAGTTGTGAAAATTATATTCAGATTTCCAGAGGCAGATTGAGTCAAAATCATACAACATATAAAGTCATAATTGATTTTAAGAAAAATAGTTGATTTTAAAAAAATTTATCACAGATTTATCGTGTTAATTAGGATTTAGAGTTGCTTTATTTTGCTTGTCATTGAATTATGATTTATCATTGTTAATATTTCAAGGGTTAAAATGCATGTAAAAGTTGCACTGAATTATCAACAAATTTATTTAATTCTCTTTAATGCATTCCATAACTATATATTAATCAATTTGGCATTAGAACGAAGAGAAATTAGTTTATAGAGTCTAATTTTCCAAAGGAGCACAGCTAGGTGATGGGACTAAAGTTAGTTTCGAACTTAATATACATTTCTTAACTTATGTATAAATGGATACCTAAGACGTGGAGACTTACTATTTTCGAGGAGGTGTTTTAGTGATTTGCTTTACACGATAATTTTCCTATAAAATCAGCCATTTATAATTCATTAGAATAAACTCTTAGATAGTAAATGGGGACTTTGACCATAGCCGAAATAAAGGGGAGGATTTTCCTGTGGTTACAGAAATAAAAATTGATTAATACGTGAAAAGGCTCAATTACTTTGATATAGAATTGGTCCTTCGATTCAAGATTATTTTTCTGAATATAACAATGGTATTATTTTCTGTTGACCATATTGACCTTTTCCTTGGTGATCTGTTGACCTTCATTTTAATGAGAAAGCTATTTGTTCTAATGGGACAAATTGGGATATAACTACAATGCTAAAAAAAGGTAGAGGTTTTTGCTTTCAACTTTAAACTGTATGTTTGTCTAATTTTAGCAGTTTTTAAAAAAGTGACCTACAAACCAATCTACTGACCCTTTTATTTTTCTGAATTTGAGCATCGGTGTTAGCAATGCTCCGATATCTTTAAACATTGGTCCCAGTGGATTTTCAGTGTTGTGTAAAAATGCAGCATTGAATGATGACAAATTTAAAAATATGAAATTATTAACTTTATTTTAATTATGTTTAATTAATTCCAACGTTTCTGATTGTTGGCATTAATTAATTTATACAAATAGTAAATGAAATTTGTAAGAAAATTTTATCGTTGTTTAAGTATACAATTTGTTATTAAATTGATTATAAGTTCATAAATGTGTGCTTTTAAAATTCACATTATGTTGGATTGAAATTGATTAGATTTTTTACATTTAGGTGACAGAGTAGAAGGAGAAGAAAGAGAATTGCCATCTAGTACCAGCAGGCAAGAAATTCCAACTGCCCAATGTAAGTTTCATAATAAACAAATGAGCTATATAAATTATAAATTTTGCCAGTACTGCATTTAAGGTGTTCAGAGCAAAAACACTAATTTACAGAATAGCTGGCAATAATTGTTTCGAATATAAAGTGTTTACATTATTTAATTTACCCGACTATTGAAATTATTAGTATTTTTAGAAGAAATCATAAATTCTTATATTATGAACAAATAATGAATGTTTACTTTTGAACAAGTTTTTGTAGTGAATTTTAATCTTGCAGAAATATCACTATAGCTACAATTATCTATCTCATTTTATTTAAGTTTGTGTGTTATCTATATAATTGTGTGATAGTCCTGTTTAAATTATTCCACAATTAAAAAAAAAAATTCTGAACCTGACATTGAGACTTTGATTCTTTTGTGTTGCAATATTTTACATTAATATACTCAACGTGACGTCAATATCATTGCATCAGACAAAGGGTCAACAAGTCACTATTGGACATAGTTTTCCCTTAAAATCGAAATGTCCGAACTATGTGCGTTGCTCTCTTGTACAAAATTATTAAATCTTTACAATTGTATTCAGTTTCATGACTATCTGAAATTCTTTAAACACATATTTTATGACAAATGTGTGCAATCATCATTTCGTCCCCCCCCAATTCAATCACTGCATGAAAAAGGAGGAAGTGTTTCATTCAGAACTGTACTATCCGAGCTGCCAGTTGAATAATTAGACTTGTAGCTTTCAAATTGATGGTTCTATTTCCACCTAGAGGACTTATAGAGGCTTAAAAAAACCATTTTTAAAGTTTAGATGGAATTACTCCTTTAGCGATAGTAAACTTCGATCTACAAATTAAGCAAAATTCCCTTTTCGTTAATTCATTCCCTTTTGTGTATGTTATTTATGAAAATATATGCAATGTGCATCTAATTAAAAGAGACTTGTAAGATAACATTTGAAAAAAGAATCCTACTTTTGAATTGAGTTAAAATTATAAAATATTTTGATAGTTTTTCATTATGTAATCTTTTATTTATATTCATTGATTGGATATAAAATATTCATGAAGTATTGTTACTTCAATTCATAAAGGTGTAATATGGCCGTAGTATTCCCAAATTTGAAGTTATTTATTGGAATTATGTCAAAAAATTTTTTGAATTCGCGGCTGTTGAGCAACACTTTAGAAAATCTGTATGATTATACAACTCAATAATAATGGAACTAAATCTTTATCTTATACTTATTTAAGAGAAAGTATTTTGCTGCTTTCTCCGTTCTTTTAATCCAGGATTATTGTATTAATTCGGAATTTTTGCAATCGCTTTTTCATTTAAAATATCCCCATATTTTATTTCTATGCGAAAATCATGTTCCATTTTTTCACATTTTTATTTAATTTCATGGTTAAAAATACTTCAAAGAACATTAGTCAAAAAAAAAAAATTTAGATTTATGCAATATGCAATTAAAAATATTTCAAAATTTTAAATCAGTTTTGTACTATTAGTATCGGTAAAGGTTGGCGGACCAATGTTTGAATCTGGATTCAAATCAGAAGTTCGTATATTCGGTTTAAACTCTTGCTTGAATATTTCCAATGGTTCTGAATATGCATTTTGAAATTTAAAATTCAGTCTATTACCGCATGGAAAACGAAAAGATAGAAAAACAAAATCATATTTTTTTGCCATTTTCATTTCATTAATTTAAGAGAATTATTTTTCGAGTTCTCTTAAATGAAAAAGCAAGTTGTTTATTGAAAAACACCGTTTATAAATCAGAAGTTAATTTATAAAATATAGCAAATGTTTGAATTTCGCAAATTAATTTTTCAATAACAAAACTAAAAAAGGGAAATGAAACTTGCCTTTTTAAACCTGTTTATTACTAAACTTAATAAAAGCTTACCGATTTTGTTTTCTGTGTTAAGGGGTCACAAAAAGCATTCACTCGAACTGAGATTACTGTATGTTCAAATATTCAGAATTAATTTCAAATGGTTCCTCTGCTGTTTTTACTATTGAATGGTTAAAAATGAATGAAAAATGTTCTGGCTTAATTTCTACCTCAGCATTAAATGTTATGGTAAAGAAAAGCATAAAAAAAAAAATTCGCTTTTGTTCCAATTGTCATAGAAACAGTTTCATTGCTGTTGTGCTTAAAATGAATTGATACTCATTTTAATAGTTTTTTTTTTCCAATGGAGTTTTTGCATAGTTCTTATGCATGTGGTTATCAAAATAACATCTATGTAAATAAGAGTAATTTTTAAGAATTACGTCCGTAAAGATTAGGGTTTTCTAGATGCCAGGGTTTTTAGTATAAAAAACTATAAATACTGATAATAGGTAGCTTTCCTGATAAATATAAGTAAATCTATACAGAAATGTTTTGAATTTTTAAATTTTATGCATTTAGACATTGAAGCTTTTCACAGAATCTTTCTGAAATGCCGATTAAATAATGAGCACTAATTTCATTAGCTAGTGTATTCAATTTCCATCTGTTTGCTGAGTTAACAGTTGAATGATCAGCCTGTTGCCAGCATTTTGCTGGTTCGATTACATTCGTATTGATTGTTGTGCGTGAAAGATATCAGTGAAGTGCAAATCCATGTTTAGGAATTTGGTTCAATTATAATTACATAAAAATAGAAAATAGATTAAAATGGAATTCATAGTATCCAAAAAAATTTTCAATGTTTTGTAGCAATGCTTGTTTTTCCTGCTACGAATATTAATTTTAAGACTTCGGTAAAAACACTAAAATTTTAGTTTTTGGAACAGCCGTTATTAAACTTGAACAAAATGGTTCACAATTGAAAAGTTAGAAATTTTGGGAATGTATGTAAAGATTTCTAATCCAGTAAAAATGTTCAGCTATCTTCTTTGATTACATTCTGGGAAGAAATGTAATGACAATATTTGTGATTATGACGTTTTAATTGATTTAGTTAGCTTATTAAGACGCGAATTTTTGAGAAAGTTGTGCAAAATTTTCTGCTTATGGGAAGAGCTCATATCTAGTTGTGATCTATATTCTGCTGTTAGTGGATGTTATGAAGAGTAGCATTTGTAATTCCAAAATTAAAGTTAACAGTTGGAGTAACTACTACGTGCCTTGTCTTCAATTCATTTTTTTAGTTTGTTATCCATCTGTTTAATCGACTGTTGGTAATTCTTTTGAATCCATTTGTTAAGAGTCATATGTGCAAGAATTAACAAAATAGCAATAAACAAATCCTTAATGTGAATAAACTATTTTATATTACTACTCCATATATTAGATTTGCTACAACAAAATAACTTCAATGCTCGCTGTAGAGTTATGAAGTCTGTAAATATTCATTTTTTAAAGTTTTTTATTAAAAACATATTTGATGTATTTAAATTACATTGCTTCTATATTCTAAATTTTTGTGATTGACAAAATAAAATCAGAACTTTTATGATGCTGTATGAAATTAGAATGTATTGATAATAAGCACAGGGTTTTAAATTTTTAGATACCGGTGATCCTTGGATAATAAAAGATTATGAAGAGGATATCAGGCAAGAAAATCCCCATAAGTTTTAATTTTCTCTCACTGTTTTTTAAATTTCACTCTTAAAATATACAACGTATTTTTATCATACAAATTTTAAGTATCAAAATACGACATCCCATTTCAATTAAATATGGAAAATTTTCCCATAATCAAGTATAAGTTAGCTAAAGGTTTGGTAAAAGCATAAGCAATGTTCTGTTAGTTTTCAATATTTTAAACTTGACTTCTGCAAAATAATTGTTTGAACAAGTCTAAGTAAATTCTAACGCGTATTTTTAAATTGAAATTTTAGCTAAAAAATGTGTACTATTTTTCCACAAGAAATTACTTCTAAAAAACAGTTAATTTAGCCGGTGTGAAAGGTTAGCACTTGCATTTAATTCAAAATTTTGTGTATTTTAAATATTATTTTTAAGTTTGATTGAAGGGGCAAAGAATTCATTTAAATCATGCGTCATTTTGAATCGTATGCTCCAAGACAATATTGAGTGAAGACCAAAATCATTCAATATAAAGCTAGCAAGATTAGCCTCTTAGATTCGCACATATTTAATGAAGAATTTTATTGAAAATTCATATCAAAAAGATTAATAAATTATTTACTTAAATGCTATTTAGAAAAAATGTTACCAAATAATGAATATTCTATATTTCAAATAGGCAAAGCACTTGATTACTTACTGTTTCATGTAAAACTGCCTCCTTCGATTTGACTTGTGTAACCCTTCGGAATTTATGATACTGATTGTATCTCTCTTGTACGAATGCAATATTCTGACTTAAAAAAATAAAAATATTATTATAGACTTTTAAAAGCAAAGGAAATTTTTCTATATTTCCCACTTTTAAGAATCTTCCTTGCGATGATTAAAAGATTCGCTTGGGAACTTTTTAGGATAGATTTTTGTATGTAATATGTAAGAATATTCTGAATTTAATACATATAATGAGCTTGATTGCTTACTATTTCTTGCATAACTGCCTCCTTGGAGGTGACTTGTATAACCCATGGGAATTTGTGATGTTAATTGTATATATCTATATTGTTCAAATGTAATATAGTGACTGAAAATACTAAAGAATATTCTTATATAAGTTTAAATGTGCAAAGGAAATGTTTCTATATTTCCCAATTTTAAGAATCTTCCTTGCGATGATTTAGGATAGATTTTTATAAATAATATGTAAGAATATTCTGAATTTAATATATATATATAATGAGCTTGATTGCTTACTATTTCTTGCATAACTGCCTCCTTGGAGGTGACTTGTATAACCCATGGGAATTTGGGATGTTAATTGTATATATCTATATTGTTCAAATGTAATACATTGACTTAAAATAATAAAGAATATTCTTTTATACCCTCGAGAATGATTTGCAAATATTGTCTAAAGCAGTCCATAATTCAGTAAGGTTCGTTGGTGTTGCTTGTTTTTCTCCTTGTTCCAAAATATCCTAAGAGGCTCATTAGGATTTAAATATGGGTTTTTATGTGGTCAATTTGTGACAAAAAAAGTCTGGAGAATGCTCATTTAATCAGCCAATATGCAACTAAAACGTGTCATAAATTCAGTTTTATGACTCACTAAATTCTGTTTTATGACGTATCATAAATTCAGTTTCAAACTTCATTACCAAGC
>JAPDSC010061803.1:284-12381 GCA_026290005.1 Latrodectus geometricus
CAGCAAAACAATTGATTGTCAAATGCACACATAATTCAAAAATTTTCTGAACGCCCCATTAAAAAATGTCATTTTTATTTCTTGATTAAATGAAAAGGAAAAAGCAGATTTTAAAATGCAAAATATGAGTTAACTTTACCAACAATAAAACTTATAAGAAAAATTAAGATTAAATACTGCCAGAGTATTATTAATTAAATTTTTATTATATTCCAAAATAACTTCAAAACCACTAAACAATATAAAAACTCCTTAATAAAATGTTGGCAACTCTGAAAATAAGCATTTTGGAAATAATGATACATTACATTTTATTACATAACCAATGATTAATTTTATCATATTATTGTTATTGATATAAATTTAATTATATGTAGATTTAATTTAAGTAATAAGTGCAATATTCTATGTGATTACTTTAAAATAGTTAATGTATTCTATCATTATTTTTAAACAATGACATTGCACTGGTCACATTTCATATTTTTTATCACTATCACTGCTTCAGCAGCTTGTAGTATTTAGATTTTTTTTAAAATAAATTTGTTACCTTTATTAAAAATAAGTGTCAAGTATAATTTCAAATACTTTCAATTTGAATTTTACTCTAGTTCACATTTTCTACACATTTAACTTGTACATTATTATTTGATGATGTACAATTTTAATTGAGAAATTTCGACAAATCAGCATTGTAGTTGAGTCTAGATATAATACAGAGAAAGATAGATTTCAAGAAAATCAAATATAAAGTTTAAAATGAAAAGAGAACTGGTATTTTGGAAAGTAGTTATTTCCCAAAAGACCAAATTTGAATATCAATGAAGATCCAATTCAGATGCTATGCTAGAGATGATTTCAAATTATCCAGTGAAATATTCAGTGATAGAAATTCACCCAATATTACAAATGTTATTACCATCTTCAGAAACTGAAGCATCACAGCATAAAAATTAAAAAAACTTTACCTTATATTTAAAATTATGCACTTAATAAAAAATTGAAGCATCAAAGTCAAATTAATCAAATATGGAAAAAATTGAGGATTGAATTATTATTTTAATTTGAATGGATTTTAATTTTTAACAGTTTTTACACTTAAAAAAAACATTTCAAAATTAGATTCTTTTGTAATCATTATTACAATGCATACTTAAAAGTTGTACTTAAATGCATATAGATAGTAATTTTTCATTTTATAATTAAAAAAGCAATGTTTTACAAAAATTACAGCACATATTTCAATATCTAGTCATTTTAATTTTTTTCTTAAATTAGTTTTGCTAAGCGAAATTGCGTTTATATCATTGAAATATAGTATAATATTTTTTAACATAGTTTTCCTCATTTATAAATCTTTGGAACCAATGATACAAATAACAAAATAATTTTAAATAATATATAACAAAGCAGGTAAACAATATTCTAATTAAATCATTTTAAACAACCTTCATTATTTATGAATTACAAAACAATTTTGTTTTCGAAAATTTCCATTTGTGTCATTCTGGAAATTTAAAATAGTTTTCAGAGATAATATACTATAAAAATAATTTAATAAATTCAATTGGATAAAAAAAATTATAAGACAAATATAATCCTTTCCCTGACACTTTATTAATTACAATAATCTCACCAACCAAAACTGAATTTTGATCTAAATAAATCAATAAACTTAGAATTTCATTTAATATTTTTTAATCTTAATTAATTTGAAAATTTAAAAAAAAAGAACGCCATTCTAATGCTAATATATGAAAACTAATTTCTATTATGAAAAACCTTCTGATGGTAAAATAAGTTATACTTCAGAACTAATTGTATTTAAAGAATCCTTTGAGAATTATATTTAAGAAAATTAAAGCTGAACAAGTTTAAACATGTCTAAACATATAGAATTTAGAAAATTAATTCGCAAACAGTTTTGGAATTAAATTTCCAGGAGAGATTTGACTATGTAAAAGCTGTATGAAATTGCAAATTATTTCATCTTTCAAATCACATACCATAAGTCAATAATAGAAATTTTCTTTAAACTTAGTCACAAAAAGTACATAAACTAAGAATTTCATTTTTTAAAGTATTTGGAATGTATAAAGAAATTATATAATGTACAAAGAAAATGATTTTAGATTTTTTAAATGAAATACTTAATAAATAGTACAAATTTGCAATGGAGATCTCAGATTTATGATAACATGATACATTCACTCAGTCAATTCAACTTTATTCTAAATTATAACCTTACAAAATGTTTCAAGAAGTTTATGAAATCAAATACTCGTTTTCTGAAAAAAAAATTAAAAATAATTATATCAAATAAAATAAATTAACTAAAAAAATAAATAAAATTGTAAATAAATTAAAAGCAAATATTGAGGATAGTATCATAATTAAGTATTAAAAAATATATAATGTTACTTTACTTTTAATTCAAATGATTCAAGTAATTGAATAAAATTAATTTATTTCTGGTAAAATCTAAAAAATACATCAAACTGTTATAAAATGCATAGAAATTATTTAAAAATTTTCAAATATATTTTAAATTACACACGTTTTTTTCTAAATTGATATTTTAAATTTACTTATTTTATTATATTAGAATTATTTTTACCTAATATTTATAACAAACTATCCTAATTTAATATATTTGTCTAATTTAATTTTTCACATTACATGTAGACATACATAAATGCAAAAAATATCATTTTTAATAAAATACTATTTATAATATATTGCAATTTATAATGAAAAATACAAAACAATGATTTTTTTAATTCAAGCACTATTGTGTCAATAAAGAAGTGCTTCAAGTTAATACTCTGATAGAAGTATCAATAATTTTATTATTCAAACATTCACATTTTCCTATTTTTAAACAGTTGAATTCAGTAGATAATTTAATAAATTCTTAATTTAAAAAAATTGGACCTAGAATTTTAGCAATGAGGTAAAAAAGTTTTCCATAATAATTTCTCTTCTTGAAGCCATATATTGTTGAGATAAAAAGAAATCACTTGACAAATCTTCATCTAATTTAAAAAGAAGTTTTTCATTTAATGAAAAATTATAAAACTATTATTGAATTATAAAACAAAAATGCTTAAGTATGATGAATATCAAACAAATCTGTTATTCAACCAGTATGATTATAACATATTTGTATAAAAAAAAACATGCAGAGGCAATTCAAAATTTATTTCATAAAATATAACAGCAAAATTGATTATTTATCCAGTGATGATTGCATAAGCTTTCATGATTCTTCATAGTTTTCTACTTTCATATCTAAAATACCAAGCTCATCATCTTGTTCCTTTGTCCTCTCATACTTCTCTACAACTAAATTTTTATCAGGATTTGGATATTCTATACTCTATAATTAAGAAAATAAAAATATATAGGTATGTTTACATAAATATTTTCAATTCAAATAACTTTAAAAAATCTATATAATATTCCAAAAAATTTTATATACCTGCAAATAACTATTTCCACAAGGGTCATCTAGAATTAAAGTGACTTTTCTTTCTCCTTTAATAATCTGTAGGAATAATAAAAAGTATTTAATGATATAAAATGTAAAATATCATTTTTGGCATTTCATTTAAATTGCGCATTTTTGTTACTTTAAATTTACTAGCAATGTATTAGTTATAAAAACTTTAATCATCATTTAAGCAAACTTTAAAAAAAAATGTTAAAATTTGATATTTTTAAAACAAAAAAAATTACTTTATTTTTTATATAAATATTACATATTTAATATGCATTATTAAAATACAAAAAATATTGATATTATTTTTACGTTTAATTATAGAAAATAAATAAGGAATACGTAAATATTTTGAAGAAAAAAATATGACAATAATAAATGAAATATTATATGCAAAGTAATAAAACTTTATTAAAAAAATTTTTTTAAATACATCTAAACTGATACATATTAAAAATCATAAACTCAAGTGCTTATTTCAAACAAAAATTATTATACAAATAGTGAAGGTAGAAAATTAATTTGAAAAATATCCCAAAATAAAATCATTTTCGATAGAACTATAAGGCTTCTAACCTCATCGATTTTACTTAAAACAGAATCTAATCTTTCCTTCATTATACGATCAGCACTATCACCAGTTATGAATGGATTGCTTTCAATCAGCTAAAATAAATTAAATAAATAATCAAATGAAAAATTTACTATTTATTTCACAAATATCATATAAATCATAACAGTTACTATTAAATATTATCTTGTCAACTTTCCATTTTAAAAGAAATATAACAAAATAAATATTTGTAAAGAAGTTTATATTGTCTATTTTCTATTATTATTAATAATAAAAACTTTTATTAATATAATTTAACAAATCATTTTAGCTATAATTATACAAAGCAAAATAATTCACCAAAAGGAAATTTAATGTAAAAATTGTTTTTAAATTTCACCACAATTATAGAAATTTTTTAATAGATAATTAAAACTGAAAAATTATATAATATTTTATAAGTAAAATTGCAGTATTAGAAACGAAAAATAGTAATATTTTATTTAAAAATCTTTTTTAAATAAATATTGAATAAGGGTTAACTTCCACATACAAAGATAATATGCTTAGTTTATTACTATTACATTACTTAAGTAAGTGTATAAAATTTAAATAAGAATAAATGAGAAAGAAAAAACAGCAATTAAAAGGTAAAAAGTGTCATGCACTGAATACACAGTAAAAATATTTTATATATTAATGCACATAAAATACAAAAATTAAGATTTTTTATAATAAAAACAAATTTAAATATTTTTATACAGTCAAAGAATAAATAACATGCATTAAATATTTTTTTTAGAAAAAATCATGCAACATTTCCTCAATTTGCTCAATTAGATCAAAATAACTTTGACAAATAAAAATTTATTTTATAACAGCAGTAATTTTTAAAATACACTTTTTTATATTTTTTTAATAATTTTATGAATTTGAATATTATTTATAAATTTCAACACACAGTTTATATTTATTAAAGTGAAAACAATGTATAAAAAAATTTACTGTTTAACTCATTCTATTTTGTTATTGCTTTAAAAAAAAAAAAAAAAGATAAATTTCATATTTTAAAACAATTATTTTTAAAATAAAATACAAATAAAAATCAAAATACTTATAAAATATTTTTCAATACTACAATCAGTAATGATAATTTGATCTCACACAAGTATATAATAAAAAAACTTAACAATCAATCTATATAATGCCTTGAGGATTGGCCATTATTGTCAGCATTTTATACAAGGGCCAACTATGTTTTCTTAACTATTATAATAGCTAAAAAGTTTGAAATGCAGAAACACATTGTCTTTTTTATATAGTGACTAACATAATTTATTACTTAATGTACATTTGAGGAAAATTTCTTCATACACTGAAATAATAAACATGAAAAGTTTCTTGTTGTTCAATGAAAAAGAACAAAAGTATGGGAAACTAAGTTTTAAGATTGTTTTTTCTCATGCAAAACACTTATGCTAATTAACTCCATGGAATCATATTAAAGTTAAAAGATAATATATTATGGTTTTACTTTCACTTTTTATTTTAGTAAAAGATGGACTTAAAGCAATCAATAATTTATTCTCAAAACTTTTTTTTTTTTGACATTTTTCTTACAAAATAATTAAAACAATTATTTCAATTTTAAATAAATTGTTCAACTGAGCATGAAAACCTTTTTAAAACAATTATTGAAATATATTTTAAAAGGAAAATGTTATACATTACTACTGTATTTGATTTTATTGAAAAAAAAAATACAAATTTGAATATTTGGCAACAATTGCCCACTATAAGGACATCTATTTACACATTTTTCTCTGAATTATTTTCAACGTCATTTTTCATAGTAATGTTGAAAAAGTTGATTATTTATAATTATAAATATTAAATAGCATCTCTTATATGTTTAAGAGTAATTAGAAGTTTGTATCATAAAAAATACAAAACAAAGCATGTTTTCAATGGTTACTGCAGCAGATTTGTTAAGTAGCTACAATAAAAGTAATAACAAAAAAATAAATTTCAAGATAAGATCTCAATGGCAATTCAATTATGCTAAATCAACAGAACTGTTTTTTGAGGAAATGAATGTCTTTTACTTAAATTTTGTTTGCCTGTGATAATGATTATGTGCAAATAGAGGTTCATTGGACAGAGATTTATGATTTAAAACTAATTTTAAAGAGAAATGAATGAAACACTAGCTTTTAATAGTATTCCATTTTATCAAATAAAAAAGGTCATATTACATATTCATATAAAATATAATTTTGACATTATATTACCTAAATTTTTAATTTAAGTTTACAATTTTCTAAGAAATGAAGAAAATTCATATTAAATAATTATAAAGCTTTATTTTTAATTTTATCAAACAATAGTTATTAATTAATATTTTATTAAGAAAATATATTTAATACATAATAAAATAATAAGTTGCAATCTCATAGTACAATTTACATATAAGCATGAAATAGGCTTTTTAAATATCAAAATTTTTCAAAATAATAACATACTTTAAAATGTACAAATAGAATAAGTTAAAAAAATAATTAGAAAAAAATACCTGTTCTTTTATTTTATTAAGAATGCCTTCAACAGTTGAATAACAGCTTCCAAATGCAGCTGCTCCAACTTCCAATTCCAGCTCTTTTATAATTATTATACATGTATCAGACTAAATAAAAAATTACATTAGTAATATCGTTTAAAAAATTCATCATTTTTTATAAGTAATATAATTCAGAAATTAAACAAATATTTCAAAAAAACTACTTAGAAAAATATATACAATAAAAATAACTTATTAAATAAAATATTAGTATTTTTTGTTAGTTTTGTTGATAGGAATAACAAAATGCTATAAACCTTCTTGAAATGAATGAATGAATAATTAATTTTATAACTAAAAGGAAGTTTTATAAAGTATCAAATTTTAATGTTTACATAAAAAGCAAATACCTAAATTATATAACAAAAAAATAACAACTTTTCTGCAAAATATACAAAATTACAACTATTTTGAATAATAATGCATAAAAATTATTTAACTATAATTACTGAAAAATGATTTTTATTTTAAACAATGTCAATTGAAACATTTTGATACTTTGTTCTTTGAAAAAGGAAGTCATTTCAAATGACATTGTATACATGATTTTATAAAAACCTAGTCATAATTAAAAAAATTACTAGTACATAGTATAATAAATTAGAATAATATAGTACATAATTTATAGCTAGTTAAAAATTTTCAAATTAAAAATAATGATTCCAAATGATTCAATAATCAAGAAATTAAGGTGTGTGTGTGTGATAATGTTCTTCCTTTATATAAAAGTCTTCTTAGTATTTTTTTTTTCTTAAAATCACTCTAAATTTCTAAAAAAAAAAACTACAAGTTTTTTATTCAAATATACAAAGAAGCTTTTTAAATAAAAAAAATTAACTTGAAATTAAAAAAGGAATGAAATTATTAAAATTAAAATCGGTGTATTTTCAAAGCTACGTTGATAGGTTAGAGCTGCAAATTCAATTTTGATTTCAAAAGGATAAATAAATTAAAATTATACATAATTCAATATTTTTAAATATTTAAGCTAATAACAATCATTAACTATGAAAATTTGTTATTTTAAAATAAATTAAAAATAGAAATTTTATTTTCTTTAAATAGATTAACAGAATCTATGTAAGAATTTTAATATGTACTTTTAAAACATCTCGAGTTAGGTCCTTGGGATCTTCAATAGAAAGAGTAGCTCTTGAACCTAATGGTTCAATTCCTGAAGAACTTTTAACTTCATTAGTTTTATGCCCACAAGCTTCACAATGTGTAGACATTATAACAACATCCTTGAAATATGGTATTTTTAGAAAAGAATTCAGGAAAAGTTTGAAATTTGATTTAATTTTAAGAAATGGAAAATTAAAGATATAAAAAAAAATCAATATATATATATATATATATGACATTTTTTTCTACGTTTTGAAAATTACTAAAATGAAAACTGCAAAAGAAAGCGAGGGTTGGATTGTTTGTTACTCAACAATGATTTTTTCCACGTGAGGGCTAATTACATCAGGACCTAAGGTTTAAAGTGGATTCCTAACTATTACAATTAACAAAGTCCAAGGTGGGATTCGAAACCACAAACTGTTGAACCAAAGGCAAGAGAGTGGAAAGCAAGAGAAAATGATTACAATCTGTTTTCAATAAATAAATATTTTGTTTCTAATGGCAGGCACCCTTGAGCAAGTATAGTACATTAGCCCATTAACCGCAACAAGGCTGGAAACTGCTACTCATTTTACTACAGGTGGTTCACAGGTGGGCACCTGTCACGGAGGTACAAGAAGCATAGCCCATATCACACCACCACAAACCCGTTTATAGGGCGGGCCACATTCATTCATCATCTGAGGAAAGGACAAGAAACACAGAGAGAGAAAGAGAAAGAACATCCATGCCCGAGCCAGGATTCAAACCCAGGTCCTCCCCATCCGTAATGAGTTACGCTAACTACTAGACAGGTTGGGCGGCTATATATATGTATAATAGAGAAAGAGAGAGAGGAACGTATTTAACTAGATAAGATTTGTAAGATTAATAATATTTTTTGAATCAATTAGTCCCTCTTACAATTTATTTTAAATTAAATTAAGAAGTTTGCATCATCATGCAACTGAAAAATTTCAAGAAGTTAAAGAAATCAATATTAATCAAAAAATAATACAATTACAAATCTGATTTTAAAATCAGACAAATAAAATATATCATATAAAACTATATTTTATTTATGAAATATATTTTATTATGAAAATATATATCACAACTTCATAAAAGAAGAAATCTGAATTCAGTTTGAATAAATAAGTAAAATTACTAAAATATACCATACATTATTTACCATTAAGAAAAAGGACCATGTATATACATAATATATTAACTTTATAAAAAAGAAAAATGAAATGGATAAAACTAAGTCAAAATAGTTTAAAAGAATATATCATTCTACGAGAAATTTTACCTTAGTTTTATTTTAAATATTTTTAAACTAAAAAAATTGAAGGTGATCAGAAATCTACATAAAATATCTACTGATTCCTTTTAAGTTACAAGTTGTGTACGAAAAACTGTCTTTTTAAATAATATTAATAATTCCATTTACTTATTATTTAAATCATATTTTATATACTGCAAAGGATATCAGTAACTTTCATATTTGTTACACATGGTGCGTTGCACCCATAACAATTTGTTGGCAAACCAAGAACTTCATCTTTTAGATTAGCTTGTTCCTCCTCAGGAACTTCATCAGTACTCTAAATACACAAATACAGGATTAAAAACATTTTATAGTCAGAAGTGTAAAATGAATAATTTTTTCAATATAATGAAGCATTTAAACATTTTTAAAAGAAAATTGAAATACTGCATATAATCTAAATTTTAATAATTCAAATACCATGAAACAGGTGTTCAGATATCAAAATTTAATTAAAGATAGATATTTCTTTTTAATTTTTTTTCTATAAGGAATTTTATTTCTGAAATAAATTTGGTAATAAAAGTTATATTAAATTTATAATATTAATCGATAAATAAGGAAATGTTTAAGAAATAATGTAAATTCCCAAGTGCTCTATAAAACTAATAGTGAAATTAGGTAAATGTATCAGTATATATATAAGAAGTGTAAAAATATATATATAATCAAAGTTTTGAGTGGTGACAAAAGTATTTCATCATTAAAATGATTAAGAACAAACGAAAAAATGAGACGAAATGTCATATCAATACAAATATGAGAGAAATCTATAAATGATGCCTTACAACAGAATTTTATTAACAAACAGATACATAATAATGATAATAATTTACAAAATGATGATTTAAATAATGAAAAAAATTAATGAATTAAGTAACCTTTTTATTAAAGAGTAGAAACATACAATATATATTCATTATTTCAAAAAGAAGTTTAAAAAACTTTCAGCTTACATAAAGACCCATCATCATGCATTCTTCTTTAGATTGATTAAAATATGATACTTCTAACTGTGGATCAGGATCTGGAGCACATCTTTTTTTTTATTAAGAAAACAATTATTTTTTATAAAAAGGAATATAAAAACTTATATTTTATTATACAACTAATAAAATAAAATTTTCCAACAATCTAAAAAATTATGATATACAGAGATGTAAACCAAGCAAACTTCATTTATTAGAACTTAATTTCCGATTTATATCTATTGAGAAATAAAATGTTTTAACTTATTATAAGACTGAATAGACCAATCCTGGGACATATAAAATAAATCATGAGGGCAATGGCTTCCAAGTTATATTATACCTCTGCGGATGTTAGGCAAAGTCAGGGGTCAAACTGCTTGGTTTTTGCTTCTAAATTATGAAGATACACCCACTTGCTCAGCTAAATGCTTTGCTGGCTTGAAGCAAAATGCCAGACTTTAACCTTTGGTTCCTTTTGGTCTTAAGCCCTTCATTAGAATCTTACATGGGTTCATGTCTTATTCCACTTGATCAATGATGATCAAGTAGGATAAGACAACAGATTAATACTAATTAAGTATTCACAGATTAATCCTTAAATATTTTCATCTAAACTAATGAGAAATTACATTAAATTACACATTTTATAATAATTCCTATTAAATACAACTATAAGGAAAATCTATATCATAAAAAAGTAGTACATTTATAATTTTTTAATAAAGGTCTACATCTTCCAATATTCAAAATATGATTATTCGCTGCAAAATATATATATATATTTGCATGCATTGTTTTTTTGTTTTTTTTTGTCTAGTATAGATATTAATCACAATCATATTTATTGAGATTCTTTTAAAATGATGATAAAATATCACTCTTTTATGTAAATATGAAAATAGCATCATTATACTTTTTTTATACAACTAAATCATAAAATTGAATGAAATAAATAATAAAGTTATTTATTTTCAAATAAGTTGTTTTTTCTCTTATTAGACTTATGGAAATTAAATCAGAAAAGGATACAAATTTTCAAGGAAGCTGTTGCCTGAACAATCACGTAAAATCTGAAAAAAAAAAGGAAAAAGGATAAAAAAGATAAGAAATAAAAAGTATTTATGTGTATATTAATTAAATAAATAAATATTCAAGATGAAATTCTTACCAGAAATGATTAAAACAAAATAAAAAAATTATTTTAATTATTCATAAGACAGGACTAAAATTAAAAATTTTAGTTCTATGTGAAGTAAATAAAATAAAATAAATATTTTTTACATTTATTGATTAACAATATTTTGAAAACTTACGAAAGTGAAAGGTGTATTTCCAGTTTGAAGTTTTTCCATTTCTTCTAAAAATTGTTTTAATTTTTCAGCTGAATCAGGATCAATGGCCTAAAATAAAATAAAAACATATTAAGAAATTTCATTTTTCATTGTTTTGATTTATAAATACATGTGCAATAGATAATTTTGCTTTGAATGATTTTAAAATACAAATAATACCGTTTATTGATGGTATAGGTCTATTGAAAAATCAAACTGAAAATGAATCTCTAAGTGATGTAAGCAAATATTTTATAAAAATAAAATCTAAAATTACCAACTTTGAAACATGTTTACGAAAATTTCAGAATATATTTATTACTCCTGAAATAAGGTGGATATCATAATAAAAATTTAATGCTATCAAAATATTATCTCAAAAAATTCAATATCAATAAGAATAACAGAAAACCTAACCTTTCATTTACATAAACAAAATATAATAGGTATTAAAAGCAGAGTTATCATTAAATTATTTTTATATTCTAAAAAGAAAAAAGCAAGTTTAGATATCAGTAATTATGCATGCTATTATGTGACAGAAAATATCCCATATTTAAAAGAAAATACTAGGTTTTAGAGCTTTAAGTTTTGAATCCTGATAATTTATTAATTTCTAATAATTAATATTACATTTTTTTTTTTTGTTAATACAGTAATACTAATATTATCAGTCATCCAAAACTTAA
>JAPDSC010061812.1:0-44212 GCA_026290005.1 Latrodectus geometricus
GCCTTATATTGTAAGATATGTCAAGATTTTGTGATTGTAATTTTAATAGTGATGTCATTTGGAATTTAACTAAGTGTAACGCTTACGGCATTTTTTTATGAAATTACAGGAGTTAGTTAAAAGTTTGTTTATTTAAATATGACATTAATAGGGCTTAATTTAAAAAGTTCATTTGGCATAAGTAGTTTAAAAAAAGAAATATGAAAGTTAAAAATTGATTAAAAAATATAATGACTCAAGTGTGAATAATAAATAGTTTTAATGTTGTACTTACACTAGGATCAATTTATTAAAAAAATAACTTTGAATTTATTGCCAAAAAATTAAAAACAATCTGTATGCCCTGTGTCTTGTCATTTTTTTCTTAAATATGAATTATTTTAAAACTTTTAGAGCGCTTTAACGTTTATACTTTAATGTCAATCACCAAAATATTTTCAAAAAATCCAACTGAAACCCTGTGATTAATTATAATAACATTAAAATTTGAATTTTCTTCACCGTGTTTTGATAAGAAAAGAATTTATATTTAAGTTCTTTTGATAACTCAAGTAAAAAAAAACATTAAAGTATTCTATTAAATAATATCATTCTATTAAACAAAACATCCTGTTTTCAAATTCAATTAAGGGAACTAATTAAACTCTTGCATTTGTTTTGAATTTTTTATTATGTGAAATATACATATCTAAATAAAGAAACTTTTCATATACCTTGTCATAATTTTCCTATCCAGTGGACAGCCACTAAGTAATTAAGTGCAGTTCATATTATTATTATTGTTTTGTTCGGAAAGTAATTTCGTTTTTTATGAAAATGAAAAACGAACAGCTAATTAATATTTTATTGAATTGTATATTGTCAATTTTAGTCCAATAACTTTCGCCATGTTTCTGTTTGTGGCATGATTCCACGCTCATAAAATAGTTGATTTATACTATCCCCCCCCCCCAAAAAAATGATTCTTCGATGATTTGGTTGGTCAGGGCAGCGTCGTTCTCGTTATCCATAGGTAGTGAATTCAATTCCCGTCTTAACCGAAGATCTGTCGTATTCGTTAAGGTGAATTAAGAATTACATGTTAAATAGGTCGGTAGCAATGTCCTCCAAGTAAAATGATACCCCTAGGAGTGACAATACTTGGGGGTTTTCTACTTGGTAACTGCTTCTAAATTACGAAGATTCCCTCGAGGCTTCTTCCATCTAACTGATTGAGCCCAAGTCAGGACTAGGTACAAGGAAGCATGCTGGTGCAACAACTTGCAAAAAACTGATCCAGATGGAAAAAAGAAAAAAGAATTTACTTCCGAACAACCTGTGTGTGTGATAAGTGCTAAATTTAATACCGCACCTTTATTTATTGAAAATTTAATTCATGAGCAGGATCAAGTTGTCAACAGAAAAAAAAATTCAGATGTGCATTCTTATATATCAAATTTATAACGCGTTCTTACTCAAGAATTAACATTCATTTAATATCATAATTTACAACTGCATTAGTAATTTTTACAAAAGAGTCAAATACCTTAAAGAAATAAAATCAATATTTCTTCTATTATTAATTTTGACAAACAGATTAATTTTTGTTAATAGCCAAAGATAATTTTTAACTTTTGATTTCTTACATACTGTACAACTTGTTTTCCCTCTGAATGCACTTATAATTCAAGTAAAAAATTTTTACAACCAATTTCTCCAAAATCTTCAACAAAACAGAGAAGATAGCAAACAGTCTGCAATTAAATATATATTTTTATAGATTTTTTCAGATGGGAAAAGTATAAGAAAAAATATTCCCAACATTAGGACATTTATGAGTTTTAACTCAAATGTAATATCCTTATCTGTTATGTAAACAGTTCAATATTTCCCTGGATATAATTATGTAAATACTTAAATTCACATTGAAAAAAATAAATGTTTATATGAAATTATTGCTATCAAATTTCACACTGTATCAATATTATTCTTATATGAATACTTAAATTTTATATCTCTTTTTTTAAGTAATTTGCCCTATTCTAAATGAAAAATATCATTAAATACATGGAATTTATATCTAAATGTTTTTGAAATTTCCATGTAAGCTATTGATCGAATGAAGTTATTGTTTGGTATTAATGAAAGATTTTGGAAAATAAAAAACAATCTCTAAGGATCACGAAGAATGGTTAACATTCAGATACGTTCAAATAGTTCCAGTCATTATATGTAAAAAAAAAAAAAAATAAATAAATAAATAATTTTTTTACTGTCAGTAATTGAAATGAAAGTTGCTAGAATTGTTTTATTTTATTTAACTTTAGTACCAGATATGGACATGAAAGTATGAAAAATATCTATGTAAAGAGAACTGCATCATTTTAAACTCTCGAACCATGAAAATTATTATTATTATTAAAAAATACTTCAACTCTTCTATTTCTTTTTAATTATTAAATTATCGCATATAACGAAATATCTTTAGAGAAGGAAGGCAATAATAAGGTTTTAATAAATAAATAAATAATTAAATGAATAAATAATATAATTATATATATGAAAACGAATAAACTGAAAATGAAACAAAAAAAAAATTAGAATTTTCAGTAGAGGAAAAATAAATATTAGCCAACATTGTGTGTATATTGACTAACTTGTAAAAACATCGCACAACTTGTAAAAATTACGCACATTTACTGAGTTGTTTGTTAATATATATTCTGCAAAATCAAAAATAGCAAATTTTTATAAATTAATCCACAATTTTTTTTTTTTTTAAAGAAAAATATTGCCTTGTTATCAATGTTCTTGCTGAGTCATGTATTTATCTCAAATAATAAATTCATTTTGTATTATACATTTTTACGTTTTCCAGTATATTCTACTCCATTATAATAAAATATTAAACATTTTAAGATTTGTTTTTATATTTGTTTATTGATTATTTTGTATATATTTATGATACCTCAAGCGAAGGAGGTCTTCGCTTGAGGTATCAAATACAAAATTTACGCTTAAATTTCATAGAGAACGTTTAAAGCAAACACAAGTTCCACACAATTTGTTTCTATTTAATTTCAATTAGGAATTTCCCTTTTTATACATCATTCAGGTAGCTCAAGTAAACAAGGTGTTTTCTTTCCTACCCAGCATGCAACGCGACCCCCCTCTCAGCCAGTAGCCAGTAAGGAAGATAAATTAATTAGAAGTGAATGAACCGTGGCACAAACCTGCATTCACATTCGACTGTTTGATGAGGGTGCCTTGGACACTGCTGGGCAGCACAGCTTGGGGCTGGAGGTGATAAAAGGACGGAGTGTGGATCACTGAATGGCTGCCCACAGTGGAATCGGTAGCCATGTTGCCATGAGGGTATGCCAGCTGGACAGCTTTAGGAATGAACACGAACAAGAAGATGAAGATGGCAGTGCAAACAAGCCCGAAGGCTTCAGCGGGGGCCTCGTACCTGGAAAACAAGGAGCATTCATCTCAGCTGGAGATTATCAACAGAAATTTACCATCAAAAACATGAGAGTGCTACTTATTTATATAGTTATTCATTTTCTCTATGAAAATAAGAGATAAAAGGACGTAACTTGTAAAAAGGTTTCATTTTTTTTTTCTCTTATAAAGTTATACACGATACCAAAAGCAGTTTATTGCACACAAATTTTTTATATATTTGATCTGAAATATGTTCAGTTTGTTTATTTGGAAGCTTTAAATTAGCATGAAATGCCGCACAGCCTGTCTAGTGGTAAGCGTAACTGACTACGGATGGGGAGGAGCTGGGATCGAATCCCGGCTCGGGCATGGATGTACTTTCTCTCTCTGTTTTTTGTCCTTTCCTCAGATGATGGATGAATGTGGCCCGCTCTATAAACGGGTTTGTGGTGGTGTGGCGTGGGCGTTGCTACTCATACCTCCGTGACTTGATTCACAGGTGCCCACCGGGTAACGATAAAATGAGTAGCAGTTTTCGGCTTTGTTGCAGCAAATGAGCTAATGTACTTACTTGCTCAAGGGTGCCCGTCATTAGAAAAAAACTTAGCGTGAAATTTGCTGAATAAGAAAAATGGGAACTTTAAATGTTGTTAAATTTTAAACTAAGTAAGTTGCTGACACTATTGGAACTGATTCATCTCAGAAATATTTCCGGTATTTGTAGATTTGCAGTGTTTCTTGAAGACATGCTTTTAATATTTTCGAAGACCAATTGGAATCCAATTGTTTGATTAAGATCCTGAGAAAAAATTTTTCTTGGACTGTTTATATATTTTTTAATCTCAAAATACAATTTTCCCGGAAGTATTCACAGTATTTAAATAAGTACTTTTCTCTTACCAAAAAAAAAATATTTTATCCCTTTTTAAAATGGTTCAAAATATTATACAATTTTCCAGAAAGTATTCACAGTATTTAAATACAATTTTCCCGAAAATATTCACAGTATTTAAATAAGTACTCTCTTCTTCTAAAAGGGAATATTTTATCCCTTTTTAAAATGGTTCAAAATATTATATTAACTAAAATTTTATAATTTTTTAAAATAATTTGAAATATTCTGTGATCTCCAAAAATATTGTTCTTATGAATTCTTGAATGTGACGAGATGCAATTTCCTCTTCTCATAAAATGGTTCTTACGTTTTCGGAATCTTTCGAAATATTTATTTTCGAAAAAATTTATTCTTCTTAAATCTTTTAAAATACTTCTTAGCAATTCCATAAAAAGTTTTTGTAAACGATAGAACTGAAAACATTCTATATTAAATAAATCTTGCTTAGTAGATAATTCAGAACTCATTATAGGACAATCTATTGTGTGCAGTATGTATTGAATTACAAAAGATCATTCACAAATAGTCAAAACATTTTCCTGTGTTTCCATTAAATGATTAAGAAATATGCTTCAATACTTTTGGTTTAATTATCAGTTTAAACTAGGGCTATCTGTTGGTGTCACTATTGTAGATATATATTTAAGAACAAACTCAGTAATGATATCTAATTCATGTTTTTAAACCAAGTATTCATTAGGATGTCTGAAGTTAGAATATCTAAGTTGGTAAAAGTGATACTTTTACCCATAAAAAGGGTGATTTTAGTTGACTCTTAGGTTGGAATTAAATTCATTGATAAAAGTTGACAGTTAATCAGTCCTTACATGACATTACTCCATCCTGTCTATCATGACATAAGATGTTTATTTCGACAATTTAGATATAAGTGTGCAAGCCAAAGTGAGAATTTTATCCATTGTTTGTTTCAATTATAGGCAGTTATAACATACTTTTACTTTGGAACTCTAAAATAGAAGTTAATAGGAATCCAAAGTACAATCTGATTTCCATACAAACGCTGACGTTGATGATTTTGCCTCCTTGTTTCTAAACATTGCTCAGCTTAAAGTTATGTGCTAATTCTATTGTGTATCAAATTGTGCTAGATTATGAAAAAAATAAGGATGGTAATGTTTATGTGTATCTTTGAAACTTAGATAGAAATGGTTAATTTCTCAAGATTCGTTTTTCTTTTCCAATTGTACTTTAAATCTCAAGAGCATTTTAGATTTGTAAATAATCAAGTGTAACTAAATTTAAGGCTTAGAAATTTTTATTTTAACAATTTAAATTAGAAGACAAAACACATCTTTTTCCCTCTTACATTATCCTAGATAAAAAAAAAAAAATACTATCTTTAGATTTTATATCTTTATGCATAGCTTTTGCTGTTTACGAAGTAGAAACGTTAAGATAAGAGATTCTTATACAACCCACTTCCTTTTATTAGATTAAAAAGGAATGGAATAATTATATACGTTAAATAATCTTATAGTTTGTTTAAACTACATAAAATCAGTTTATTTTTTACTCTAATAAAAAAGAAGTACATAATAGTTACAATCAATTAAAATGTTCGACACACACACACGTTATGATCTAATAAAAGGTAGCACAGTGAGGCTGCGCTTAAATAAATGTGCGCAGTCTCGCAATCATTTTGATAGTACTCGAATTTTTATGATTAATTACACATTAAAACTGGAAAAATTAATATAGGAAATAAACTAACTTCCGGTCAAATATGAGTGCAAGTGAAATCCAAGCTACCTAGACGACCACGGAATTTATTTATTCTATAAAATTTATTCAATTAAATATTAACTCTTATAAAAAAGAAGTACATAATAGTTACAATCAATTAAAATGTAGGACACACACACACATTATGATCTAATAAAAAGGTAGCACAGTGAGGCTGCGCTTAAATAAATGTGTGCGCAGTCTCACACGTATTTTGATGGTATTCGAATTTTTATGATTAATTACATATTAAATTGGAAAAATTAATATAGGAAGTAAACTAACTTCCGGTCAAATATGAGTGCAAGTGAAATCCAAGCAACCCAGACGACCACCGACGTCGCAACAGACACACCGATGTACAGAGCTTCCCTGTTGTTATCCTTGATGGATCTGGTTCGAATGGATGCGATGATGACCAAGAAAAGAAGAAACATGGGATATGCGAGGTACACTATTCGTTCTATCGGTGACTTCTGGCAAACCATTCTCAATCCTCCAGTGTGAGTAAAAGTAACTATTTCAGGAGGCTCGTATATTAACCACATGGATACTACAGCTATCTACAACAGAATAAATTTAAAAAAATCTTAGTTTAATAAAGCTAGTAAAATAACATTTATCAAAAAAGTAAAATCTGATTAAAATAAATTAAAACCACTATATGAGAAAATATTGTATTCACTGTAATGAAGAAATATCTTTAAAGTACAATTTTTTTTTGGATTACATGTTTTGTTAAATATAACTTTTGATTAACTGTTTTCTTTCAGTTAAACTTAATTTACCATATTATGAAATATATTTTACTGAAATGACTCATTGAATGTATATGAGCAAAATAAATCCTACTGGCATGACTGTGCAGATAGAGATTCAAGATAAACTTCTTTTAGAAATAATAACTTCACCTTAACTTTGATCGTAGTTCATCAAAATATCGGATATTTTTGGTGTCTGGAATATGATTTGCCAATCTTTCACATTTTGGTTTCAGATTGGAACATATTTCATAGATAAGTAACTAAAAAAAACGTTGGATAACAGATAACAGAGAGACAATTTCTGTTAACAAAAGTTGATCTGTTTGTAAACCAACAATCTTAAAAAGCTTCTTGGACTTCAAATTAAAATTAAACTAATATTAAGTGTAATGTAACCTATATCTATTGAAACATTTACGTAATTTCAAATTATTTTTTAAGTATTGAACAAAATTATGACAATATTATATAGTTTATTGATATTTAACATTAAATCTGTAACGCATTTGCTCATGTCTCATATGGGAGCTTTTGTATCTCGCGTTATTTTATTTATAATACTTGTTCTAAGATTCGTTCGAGTAAAAATAGATTGACTAAATTATAATTAAACATATTTAACTTAGATGGCACATGGATAATTTTTTTCTAAAAATAAAAAAAATCTTGTTTTATGGGGTTAATATCGTTTTGTTGATGAGTAACATTTAATGCTGTTGAATTGTGCCATGAAAAGCTAATGTGATTATCTACAATGAGTTATGATTACATAAAATTAAAGTATTCTATGAATGTAAAAATAAGTATAAAATAAATTTGCCATCCTACCTCTACACCAATGATGAAGAACAACAGAAAGGCTTGAAATGATGCATTGATATAGACGCCATGATGAAGCTTGAGGAGGAAAATGCACTTGACCAGCAGTGTCCCAAAAACAATGGTGTAGGCGACTCCAACTCCAACCCTTGTCATTCCGCAGAACAACCAGTCCCAATGAGGTACATATAGCAAGCCAAGAGCAGAACAAAGGAATAATCCAAATAGGAGGACTTGTCCTAAGAACAAGTGCCTTCTTCCCCCGCATGACTTGTAGAGGACATAGATTTCAAAGATGATAATCACAGCTATGTTGAAGAAACAGAAGGAAGCCAAAGGTACCACCCAAGGCTCCTCACGGAAATTCAAGTAAAATGGCACGTCGGGATTCGATTCATTTTTAAGGTCGTTTGCGAAGGATAGATTTGGAATATCTTCTGGATCTGATTCATTGGTGAAGAAGAATATGTCAATGGCTTCAAAAGTGGTGTTTGAAGAAAGTGTCCTTGAATCGTATTTTGTCGAATTATCGAAAGAAGGTGTCGAGTTTGTGACAACGGAATCAAATGCAGAACTAAGATTGGTTGAATTTGCAAGAAATGATGGTAAAGTCGCGTCAGCACTCATCATGGTGGACGATGAGCTTGCACTGGACATTACTGTGATTGGGTTTAGATAAACTGTCCCAAAATATTTTAACTTATGGTAATCTCAATTTTCCAAACTAAATGTGATCCTGAAAAAAATATTTTCATTAGAAAAAGTTTCTAAAATGAAAACAATTAAGTAGAACAGACTAATTATTCATTAATTTATGTAATGAGAAAAGACATAATGCAATCATTTAAAAAGTACAATTTTTTTACAATAGTAAAAACATAATCAATAATACTGAAATAAAATTACATTTTTAAAATATTATTAAATTTGTCAAATGAGAAATGTAATAAATGTGCAGTCTTGAAAAGTAACTGTAGGTGCCAACAGATGACACCACTGCACAACAGTGTATTTTAAATGGATTAAAACAACCTTGTACAAAAACTCACATTGACAACTGTACAAATGAACACACGGAAGGTGTATAATGAACGCAACATTTTAAAACACTCAGTTCTATCTTCATGTCATCTTGACATCTCATTTCATTCTCCTTTTAATAGTTTACTCTTTTAACAGTTTGATTATCTCCTCCTGATCTTATTCTTAGAGATATCTCTATTCATGTATTCATATCTGAACACACATTATTCTATTAGTGGTTTTTATCGATAGATTATAAGTAATAAGATAAGAATATTCCATTCATAATCATTAAATTCAAGTTGCACATGTTTTAAAGAATGAAGAATATGAGTTAGATAAGTCTACATTTTGGGATACATACATTTGCATTTTAAAATGTGAATCAATGATAAAGCATACTAATTTAAAAACTTTCTTTTCTACTAACGCTAAACTACAAAAGTTAACATTTTGGCTTAGATACGTGATAACAAATAAACGCAATCTCGATTTTGATTACAATTTGCATTCTCATTTTTTTATTTCTTTTTTTTTGCATTTAGATAGAGATCTTTTTTTCTGAATAGTATTATCTGAAATTAAAGTTTTATATTTAGAATATCAATTTACAAAAATTTGAATTACTAGTATAAGCGTATAATTGCGTTAAAGATGCCATGAACTTCGGTAATTTTTGGAAGAATCAAATGCAAGGACGATAGATTCAAGTAGGCTGAAGAAACCAAATTAATAACCCATTCCTATTAATCATAGATTGATTATACGGAAGTTGAACAAGGAAGAAAAGCGAATACATTGTATCGATGCGTCGTTTTTGTCGTCTTAACTTACGAGCTAGATTCTGAGAGAAGGAAATTACCATCATTTACCCCATTTGGGTTCTGCTTTGTGGGTAATAGAGTAATCTCACCGAGGTGGGTTCAAAAGCAGTATTACTCTTTAATTATTCCCTGACCCGTCATTACTTTCAAGGTCCTTTTTCCTCAGGGTGGAATAACTCTTGTCCTTCGTCCAAGGTCATTAACTCGGAGAAGGGAGAAAATTTTCAGGAACTAATTTGATTAGCAGCCTCCGAACAACAAGAGTAAGGAGGGGAGAGGGGAAGGCTACGAAATCGTTTGTTATTGCTCGACTTACGATGTCCCATTGTGTCGCATGCCAAATAACAGTAATCGCATATTGAATACATCGTCTGCCAGTGTTCTTAGGGTGGCACCGATGCGCTGCTCTGTCTCATTTGGACAATTATTCCAAAACACGACAGTACCTCCCCCAAGTCAAAATAATTAGATTTTCTACAAGGAAATGTTTGTTGCCAGATTTTGATTTATGGTGATCTCTAGTTTTTTGAAAAATTAAAAACTCAAGGAAATTTTCATACATTTACCTTTATTGTCAAACGATTTTTTTTTTTTTTTTGAAAATAGTAAAAATAAGTTATTGTTTTCCTTTTTTTTTATCGACTTCTGGTTGAGCTATAAGGCTGTTTTACATAATAAAATGAGTAATATAATTGAAAAATGCAGAACTAAAAAAAGAAAATATTCACCATAATACTTTTTAATGCGGAAAAGGAAGTGTTTATTTTCAAAATGAAAGAGAAAAAGACAGAAAATGTAAATATATTTTAACTTGTAGACGCTTAAAAACTTGAATGAATTCTGCAACAAAAGTAAATATTATTTCGAAAACAAATATTTATTTTCTTCGTTTTATTTTGTTTATTTAACGCAACTTTTGGAGGATGAAATTGAGAAGATCAAATTAAATTTCGAAATAAGAGAGAGAATTTCCACTTCATAAAAATTTGTTTTCCTTTCAAAATCGCGTTAAAGTCTAAATAATATAATTGCTTTGTTAGATTCATAAGAAAAATAGAATGCATAAATTCAAAGTACAAAATAAAATTATTAGCTTAATTGCACAATTTATATATATTATGCATTTTATTATAAACATATTCTATAGTTCTTTTTAATTGAAAAAGATAGCTTTATCATACTCGTATTTATATAAAAGAAAATTACTATATTATAATGAAATCTAATTTAATATTTTATTAAAAAGTATTCAACACAATATTATTTAAACAAAACTATTATTGGACATAGCAATCACTAAATTGGTTAATAAATAAAGATGCTATTTTATGAAGAATATTTAAATTCATCGTTTTTAGTTTTGAAGGTGATTTTTGACAAGTATTTGCAGTTGTGTATTAATATATCAGGCGAATTTTTAGTAATATTCAATAGTCTTGTATCATATAAAAAATATATTTTCAAACCATCTCATTTTCGAGGAAATTTTAGAGTTATTTTTTTAAAATTGCCTTAAGCTGATAAGAGTTACTTTAATTAGTTTTATTAGATGTAAATAAAGGAAAACATAAGTTGATTTAATTAACAGGTTTGAATGTTAATAATAATGAAAGATTAATTAATTAATAGATAGGATAATAGTCCCCCATGCTATTTATTTCCATTTATGTGGATGTTAATAATTAGAGAAGAAATAGTGCGAAAAAGTGAAAAGTATATATTCGGGAAAAAATATAAAGAATGTTAATTACTATGTATTCTAATTTGATGAAAAAAATTATTTCTTTTTTTTATTTATCATTCAATTTTCTATGTGTTATTTCATTTCCAAAACTACAAATATAGTTCACTTTTTACATTATACAATAATATATATATAAAAAAATTATTCCTTACCACTTTGAACTTACTTATCTTTCAATTTTTAATTTATCATTCAATTATACTTTTAATTCTCAATAATGACTGTTTCAGCAATAATTTATCATCGAGAACAACTTCAAATTACAAACGTGCGAGCCATCAGTTAACATATGTTACAAGTTAACATTTAAAAGCTGCTTAATTACGTAAAAAAACATTAGTGTAAAAATTGCAAAATCTAAGTTTTTACACGGTCTCTACATTTGAATTTGGCATAACTGTCTTCAAATAAGGAAATTTACCATATGATTATGATATCTTTTAATTTGATAAACCACATTAAGTTTATAAAAGCTAATAAAAATTTTGCTATTACTTTTTATCTGAATTATTTCCATTTTTCGACGTATCAAAATTTCTATTAAAATATTGTTCAAAGACATCCATTGACTCAAGATACTTTCAATGAATGATGGATGAAGTAACAATTTATATTTGCTTTTAAAGTCAGAATAACAATTTATCAATATTAATTATGATTAACATACTGTCAATCTTTGTTTTATTAATAAAATGATAATGTGTGATAGAAAAATGTAGGAATGGAATTAAATTTTTGAAAATTTGTAATTATGAATAGGAAGCGATGAATAAAACCCGATAACATCTTTGAAGGGAGAATTATGATCTTAATTAATTAAGAGTAGATTAATTAATTAAGCAATTAAGAGAAGATATGAAGCAAATTAAATGAAGAAAACAAATAATATTTGTATTGCCCTTTTAACCAAAAATCCAACTTATAAATTATGTAAAATTTTGTAAGTAAAATGAAGGAAAATATTTTGTGGATAAAATCTCATCACAAAATTAAGTAAAAAACTGAAAATCATTTAAAAAGTTATTCGCTTTCTCTTTTAAATTCAAACTTATTTAAAAGTCATTTACAGGTAAATAATGTTTTCGCTTAAGGAAAATAATCTTTAACACTATTTAAATTTTATTTTAAGCAAATATTTTATTCATGCGTTCAAAGTCTATTTTCTTGCTAAAAACAGATCATATACATATTTATAATGCTTAAGTATAAGGAACAAAAAATGAGGACATTAGTGCATTAATATTATTATTTAAAACAAAAATATTTTCCTTTTATTGATACGTTCAAAATTCAGATTCTTGCGCCAAATACACCATACACACATTTATAATACTTAAGTATAGGGAACTCAAAAGTAACGACATTATTTAATAATATTTTTATTTGATCAAAATATTTTCCTTTTATTTAAGCGTTCAAAATTCAAATTCCTGCGCCAAATACATCATACACACATTTATAATACTTAAGTAAAAGGAACAAAATGTTACGACATTATTTAATAATATTTTTATTTGATCAAAATAAAAATATTATTTACTAATGTTTTTATTGATACGTCCTTTTATTGATAAATCCAAAGTCCAGATTCCTGCGCCAAGTACATCATACGCACATTTATAATACTTAAATATAGGGAACTCAAAAGCACCGACATTATTTAATAATATTTCTATTTGATAAAATATTTTCCTTTTATTGATACGTTCAAAGTTAAGATTCCTGCTCCAAATACATCATACACACACTTATAATACTTAAGAATAAGGAACACAAATGTTATGACATTCTTTAACAATATATTTATCTGAAGCAAAAATATTTTTCCTTCATTGATACGTTCAAAATTAAGATTCTTTCGCCAAATACATCAGACACACATTTATGAAACTTCAGATAAGGAACTCAAAAGTTACGATATTATTTAACAGTATTTTAATTCAATCAAAATATTTTTCTTTCATTGATACGTCCAAAGTTTAGATCACTGCGCCAAACATATCTTACCTGTAGGCGTGTATTGTGGGCAGGAAATGCCACTCGGCATTCAAGTACCATCCTAATTGTTTACATCGCAGGCAGCGGTATATCCAACTGCATATCTTTATTGGTCATCTGGATGCCCATTGGGCAACCATCAATAAATCACTTTACCAGAGCATTGTGAGATTCAAACGTGTAATTAACAGTTGGTGGTAAAGGAAGCTTTCGCTTCCATCACAATGCACGAATCGGAGGCCTAATAGATCTTAATAACGCAGATCGCACCAGTGGGATGCTCGAAATATTAAGTGGTTCGCCTTTAATCACCCCTCGATTCAATAGCCAGATAGATAAATCAGGATGGCTCACAGGACCGTTGCCACGGGAAGAATAGAACGAGAGGTAATTTGCAACTGCTTACAATGCGATCGCATTTCGGCCTGGAATCTATAGAAGTCACTAAACTAAACATTGAGTGTTAATAATTAATAACGACAAATGTAAATACGTTTGCTGTTTGATAGTAAACACGTAATTACCTTCTCTTGGAGCAGGCAACAGCGAAAAGCGTGTTGTTGTTTCGTGGTTTGAATTTATAATTCTTTATTGAATGGTAGTTGTGGTAAAAAATAAATTTAATTAAATATATCTAGTGGATAACAACATCGATAAATTAATAATTTTAGGTAAAAATAAGAAATATATTATTAAATGATTATATGGTAATTTAATGAGTTGAAAATGTGCAGTATTTAATTATTCGGATTATGTACTTTTTCAAGAATATTTTAAAAATCGACATTTTATTCCAAATTAATTCTCCATTTCATTTTTTAATGTTTTTGCTTTCTAGGAAATTCAAATGATTGATTATAGAACTTAAATTTTTAATGAAATAATAAATAATTTCAAGGAAAATTTTTTTCTGCCAAAGTAAATAGAAAAGAAATAATCTTGTATTTCCAATATTATAAAAATATTTTTTATTAAATCTCTCTCGGGTTAATTATTTTAGTAACGTGTAAAAAATAATCAATCATATTAAATTATAATATTATAATACTTTAAATAGTTGAAAATATAGTACATCAACTTTTGTGTACAATTATTCATTAATTAATTTAAAGGGATATACTATTTTATGTTGGATCCATTATTCAATTAATGGTATTTTAACATATTCAAAAGCTCTTCGTATTATTTAATTAGTTTGCAATGCTTATTCTTTTAGAAATAATATTCCTGGAAATTATTAATGCTTGCTCAAAAATTGTTGACGAAACGTTATGTTTAGGAACAAATAAGAATTAAAGTACTTCAATATTGAGATTTCATATTACATTTCCAAATATTTAACAAAAACAGTGAAAAATGTAATACTTTTATTCAAAAAATGTATTTAACACACCTGTGTAATTACGGGCTTCATCAAATTTGACGCGCAATATTACTGTAGCGATTTATTATAATTTCAATTTTCACGAACATAAAACATTAAAATATAATTTAACATTATTAAATTTTATATTTCTATTTAATATAATAATTTTATTCCATAATGTTTTATTTTGTTTAAATTTCATTCAATAGCTAATAAATAAACCATTCCATTCCGTAAATACAGCAGTTTAACCCTTTGACCGCATTCGACGTATCAAAACGTCATACATTAATTTGGCCAGTCTCACATGACGTTCTAATACGTCGTTGAAAATGAAACAATATTTAACATGCTCATTCTTGTTTATTTCAAAGTAATTTGTATCCACCACACTCTTCAAAATATATTAATAAAATTTGCTTTTTATGAATGAATGATTTTGTTTGTTCATGAATTTGTTTGTTCCTAAATTCATACATATATTAATATATCATGAAATAAATTAATTTTTGAATAAAAAATGTTGTTTTAACAAATTACTCTGTATCCCAAAAAATTAAATGTGCTCCAAATTTAAAAAAATATTAAAATAAATGTCCCCCAAGGAGTTAAAATTTTGGAAAACAAAATAATTTCGGCACTGATTTTAAAGCTTAAACAAGCAATTTTTTTCTTCACAATAAATAATTTGACTAATGTATAAAACTTGCTAGTTTTTAGATATTGTAATAAATAATTTAATTCAGGATTTTTAAGAGTTACAAAGACAGCATTTTTTACTTATTGAAGATACTGAGTGAAAAACTATATGCATTTTTGAAATTGATATTAAACTTATTTTTATGTTTTTGTCCAATGGAGTTTTTTAACTAGTGATTTCAGGCTTCCTATATACATTTTTGACGTCACAACAATATAGTAAATCCAAGAATAAGGCCATTCCTTAGTTAAAAATATCAAGAAAATTAATTATACATTTCCGAAAAATAATAAAAATTACTCTTCGTTATCAAAATGTCCGATTTCAATTATTAATAATTCGAATCAATTTAAAAATAAAATTATTTCGTCAAATATAATTCAAAATTTCAATCAAGTCGATGAAATAGTTACTTCATCTTATACTGAAACGATAAATACGTTTATTTTTTTAAAAAAAGCTTATTTATAATAAAGAAACGTTTTAAAATTCTTGACATAACTACGAAAGGATTTTAAATGTGAGAATAATGGCCGATGCCATATTATAATGATATTCGTCTACGGATAATTAAGTATTTATTTTTATTGCTAGCGATCATGTTTACAGCACTTCGGCAGATGATTAGCATAACTCAATAACACGGTTTAAGCGTGAAATCATAAACCGGAGAGTATAATTTAAATATGTTATTTAATTCTCCATCACACACAAGGAGTTTTCTTACAGCACCAGAGTTGTGATATAACACACAAAAAAAAAAAAAAAAAAAAAATAGTTTTCAATTACTGTTTTGCACCTTTTGAATTATAATTTAAATATATTATAAGGAGATAGAAGATAGAATCTTTATTGTGGTCATTTTGCACTTTGCTTAGAAATATAAATTTATTATCAATTTTGAATTCTTTCAAATTTCGTATTAACAGATTGCATTAAAAATGTTGACAGAGTAGTAAGGAACTTGAAAAATAAAATTTTATTTAAATAAATTTCAAAGTTATACGAAATTATTGGTTTTAAATAAATTCTAGGTAGATTTTTTTTAAAAAAATTTTAAATTGATCATAATTTCCATTAAAGGTGTAAAAGGTTCATATAAAACAATATTATTCTGTTGATATACAAATATTGCTAATTAATTTTTATATCAAAAAAGTCTTTTATTATATTTCAAACATTTATTGATATAGTAATAATATTATATGCACAAATTTTATGTAACAATATTATATTTTATATCGGTTAATAATGCAATATATTTCTTGAAATGAAAATTACTAAACATTGTAAAAAGAAGATGAAAGTACCAAATTTTCCACATACGTTTTTATAATTAATTGGTTTATTTTGTTTTAAAAAAATAAGGATAATATTTCGACAGTTCCAAAATATTTGTTTTTTTACACATAAAATCAATAAAAAGAATTATTTTAAATTTGCTTTGTATTATTAAGACTAAAATGGTAATAGTTATGGTAAAAATGTTAATTATGTAATTTTAACTACACTAAAACCGATTCCGTACTATCTAGGTTATTAGTAATATTTATAAGATATGGATTCATCAAGCTAGGATTAGTGAGACAGTTGAATATTATTCTGTTAATAAAAGTGGATATTAATTAATATTAACAAAAACAATGATAAAGTTGTTATTATATTAGACATTAAAAATAATAATTAATTTAAATAAATAGCTCATATCTAAGTAACTGATTAGTGTATATCTTTTTGATTTATAGTTTTTCTTCCACATTTCGCACACGATAACTAACTTAACTAATATTAGTTTGGGGAAAAAGAAATCCATTATTTTCACTTGAACTTTATGTAACTTCTTTTGGATTCGCTTTGTAAAAAGGTTTAAAACAGTTTTCATGTAGATTTTTAGGTCTTGCGCGTTACGACTGCTGACTTGCGGTCAACTTCGACCATTTTTGATATTTTACAGTCATTTTCGAGGATGCTGTATCCACATGCGAGGTGCATCTCTAACATCAAAAATACCCGAACGGAATCGACGGAACAAAAATTGTACGTAACTGGTTGTTACCGTCTTATATATAGGACGATAAACACCTTTCACAATTTTAGCCACCCGGCTATCTTTTTCGCCGTTACAAGAGAAAAACGAAAATGTATCGAATTTTCTGTTTGTTGTCTTCCATTTTAAAACCTTGCACTCGTAACTGAATTAATCAAGCAAAAAACCACAAGAGGATATTTTAGTGTCAAATGTCACCTTTCCAACCAGCATAAATCTGAAATTGTTTGATAGATACCTCACGAGATATCGATCACTACAGACGTCTACCGAAAAAATAATGGATTACTTCTTCCCCAAACTAATATATGCTTTTTAAAGTGGGTTTATAACATGAAATCTAATATAACTTTATAGCCAAATATAATATAACTTGATGCAAAAATACCTATACTAAAACAATTATTTTAAAATACAAAAATGCGATTAATTAAACCAACAATTAATATACATAAAGTCTGCAAATGGTAAGGGTACTTTTTTCAAACAATTTAGAATTTTTTTATTTTTTTAATACTTTCTTCATGGTGCCACAAAAATACGCCTGAAAAGAAGAGTTCAGTGACTCAGGATAAAAATAACAGGTGTTGAAATATTGGTTCACATATAGAACAAATTTGTTTTCTTCATTAATTAACAGAATAATGATTTGTAGCAGCGTTGACAGCTTAATCATTTCTTAGCAGAGGTCAAACATCACGCAATTCCACCTACCAGTGTTTCGCAGCGGAGTTTGATTTCGCAACGGAAAAGTAATTTCAAGTTCAGAGTTCAATAATAAATCGAAGACTCCTTTACCTTCACAAATATAAAGATGTTTAGCAAAAATATGGTATTTCTAGCATGCTATGTTAATTTCATTATATTTAGATCGTTGTTTTATTTATAAAACGTTTGTTAAAAAAATGTTTCACTTTAGGAAATTGAGTGACTCCCTCTTTTTTATGGTATGTTTAACATTGAAAATATTAGTTAGGGGAAAAAGTAATCCATTATTTTTTCGGTACACGTCTGTAGTGATCGATATCTCGTGAGGTATCTATCAAACAATTTCAGATGTATGCTCGTTGGAAAGGTGACATTTGATACTAAAATATCCTCATGCGGTTTTTTATTTCATTCATTCAGTTACGAGTACAAGGTTTTAAAAATGGAAGACAACAAACAGAAAATTCGAAACATTTTCGTTTTTCTCTTGTAATGGCAAAAAAGATAGCCGGGTGGCTAAAATTGTGAAAGGTGTTTATCGTCCTATATAAGACTGTAACAACCAGTTACGTGCAATTTTTGTTTCGTCGATTCCTTTCGGGTATTTTTGATGTTAGAGATGCACCTCGTATGTGGATACAGCATTGTCGAAAATGTCTATAAAATATCAAAAATGATCAAAGTTGACCGCATGTCAGCAGTCGTAACGCGCAAGACCTAAAAATCTTCATGAAAGCTGTTTTAAACCTTTTTACAAAGTGAATCCAAAAGAAATTACATAAAGTTCACGTAAAAATAATGGATTTCTTTTTCCCCAACCTAATATATCAGGGGTGGCTAAACTTTTGGGATCCGTGGTCTACTCCACATTGAAAAAATCGAAAGTGGTCTACCAATGGCAGAGCTAACTTAACGTAATGTATATGTTTACATATTTATTTTCGGTAACAAGAAAAAATGGTAAATTATTCTAATTTTTTTAAAAAGAACTTAATATTAATATTTACAAATAAAAATTTACTGACGAATATAATCAAAATATTCATATATCAAAAACTGACCTTCCTATTCACTTCGTTGAGGTGAAATTTGGACTGTATATCTGCGACAAATTTATCATGTTGTGGCTGGTACAAGCTAATTGCAATGCGTAAACACGAAATGAAATGTTTATCTGTTAAATGCGACCGATGTGTGACGTTGTTGACATTGTCAAGTTGTTTCTATTTAATTCACGGTAAAACGACAAATTCATTGTATTACTTTGCACAGTTTGTTTTAGGTTTTAAAGCTAAATTTTAATTTTAAATTATTTTAAATAATTAATTAGTTCTATGTTATAAGTTATAAATTAAATTGTTAGTATCAGAGGTTATTATCGGGATGGTCGCGCGGACTACCTAAAATGTCTTCGCGTTCGACCAGTCGATCATGGTTGACGTCTTGGCAACCCCTGATACATATTATTGAAAAATTAGGAGAATAAAAAAGTAAAATATATGATTGTCCGATAACAAAGTTCAATAAAATACAACTAAAGTTAATAATAAATCTCAGAGATTACTTTATTCTAAGAAAATTGTTTAATATAACACGTTTCAAACTCTCCATGTCCTAGACAATAAGCTTGAGTCTTGATTCCATTGGAATGAGTAATTCTAGTCATTCCCATACAAACTCAATAAAAAGCATATTAGCTATTTCCTAGATTAGCATATTAGCCATTTCAAGAATGTTCTCCAGAAAACGAACTGCAAAGGTCTGGTATTATTAGGTATTACAAGAAAGGATTCAAATACTGACAGGGAAAGGTGCAGCGATTTTCAATATCCTGTCTGAGAACCTTTAACATCAAATTATCATTCCAAATATCATGATTATGTCCACTCATTTTGATGCTAACCCCACATTAGAAATATCTCAAGTAATTAGATTTTAATATGAAATGATGTTTGTATAATGGAAAGACATCCCAATAAGTTGATTTATAACTACTAACCTAAGCAATAGCCATGATTTCGAAAATTTTTCATTCAGATGAAACAGCAGAATCGGTTTTAGTACTACGTTGCTGGATGATAAAGGGCATTACATATTGTCCACAAATGTTTAAACAAAAAGTTATTGTCTGTGAATCATAAACAGTTCATTTGCTTTTCTTAAGAAAGTTTGATGAATTTTCCATTCAAAATAAAACACAACATGAAATATATAATTTTTTAAAAGTAAAATTTTGCAGCTTATTACGCAGATTGCATCTTAAAATTTCTACGTATAAAAATAATTTAAATAAATTCTATTTTCTTATTAATATTTCTATATTTCAACAAAAAAATAAATTGCATTTGGGTTAGTTTTCAATGGTTACTTTTTCCACAACAATAATTAATTTATAAAGAATTTATAAATTAAGCCGATACCTTCACTGCACTTAACGATTATACTAGATTTACGATACACTGCACTGCAAAAATTTAAATTAGTGTTCGAATACACGAACGACATAACCTCAAAAGGATATCTGTATATCAATGGAAAACACTTCATTACTATCAATGACATAGGATGCCATTGATGGTTATGAGGTACCATCAAATCTAAATTCGGCTTAACTAACTTGCATAGCTCCTATTGGCGTGAAAGTCCTTGACTAACATAAAATAACTTTAACTATTCAACAAGGAAAAGATATTCTAATTTAGATACATTAGATTTCAGATACGAAGTTTTTAGCTCTTTTTTAGATATACTGAATTAAGAAGTATTAAGTACAGATTTTGAAGTTTGAAACATAATCATTACGTGACACAAGCAGAGTAATTGTGTGGCAATGCCGATTGAAATCTAGGTAAGAAAACTTTTTGGATACGTGAATGCGATCTCTTTCTGAATTTTCGTTTCTTTATCTAATATACTGTATATCACAGCTTTCAATTACATATCTGTCACAAGTTCCACGCCCCTTTCAGCAGGTTTTCAAGGCTATACGCAAACTTCCTAGAAGGCTTTATCCACGATTGTAATTGTCACTTTCGCAGAACAATCCCAACTGGCAATCAAGCATTCGTTTCAGAATTCGTTCGCTATCGTGAAACACGATTCAGCATGTTCAAGAAAACCTTGAAGTAAACTTATCGTCTGCAGAAATCTCCGCAGATGTATGATTTTCATAAATCTGACTCCTTCCACGGTTATATCTCTATTACGATTACGAACATCCCATGTCACGAGTGAAGATTCTGAATCAAGAAAAGTCCATAGATATCAGTTTTTTTTCAAGTGTTGAAAAACTGCTTTCGCTTCTTATTTACTGGTCCTCACTCGGTTAGGAAGATAATATCGACACAAATAAATCCTACCAATATCATTTCGGTACCCATCGCACGCTCGACTACCAAACTGATAAGAATTGGATTAGGTTACACGGGTATCTTTACAAAAATGAACCGATGAATTTTTTAAACTTTGGAGAGATTTGAAATTTAATTTATTAGGTTAAAAAAAGACAACTGTTTTTATATTCCGCACCACACCTTTGTCTCCAAAAGATATTTCAGACTCAAATCTCGTTGTTTGTGTTTCACTGTCAGATAATTTTATGCTATCAAATAAGGATCTTAACTTTTCTTTGAACATATTTATAATCATGTATAATGCAAATTAGAGAATTATCTAGAGAAAGCTGTTACAACTCACAAATAAGTAACAAAAGGGTGACGGTTCCATTTATTTTTAAAATATTGTAATTAAAATAATATGCTAATGAATATTTAACATTTCATTGGAATTCAATTTGAAAAGTTAAAAAAAAAATCCGCTTCAAGTTTCAATATTTAAATGACACTTTATTTTATATTTTTCCAGGATGTGGAACATAAATTCCTAATTTTTCTAGATTTTAAAAGTTTTTTGATGCCTCCTATCATATTTTATATCCTATCTTGGATCCTATTTTATAATCCTATCTTGGATATTAAAAGGTCTTTGATCTGAATTTTATATAATAATAATAACAATGTTAACTGGATAACAAGAAGGAGTTATCATAAATAAAGGTTGTCCAATCCAAAGGTATCCTTTTCATATATACTGATAAGATTTGCACTTTCTTTTCTTTTTTTTTGTATCGTTGTGGTAAATTGTTTTAACAGAATGACATTAATTTTAATAATCGTCCACTAACTTGGTAATAAATTTAATTGAAGTCAGTAATAAATAACAAATTAAGTACTATAGTGGCGTTTTTGATGGTTTCAATGCATAAAATTAGTGCATATTGTTCCAAATTTTCATATCAAAATTCGAGGTTTCTACAACCGTTTAAAGTTCACCAAAGCTCAGAAAAACTAAATAATTTATTAGTGCATAAGCAATGAAGTTCCTATTAAACATGAATTACTTAGCCATAATTTATAACTACTTTTCAGTTGAAAAATAACACAGCAAAAAAAGTAATTAAAAATAACTTTTTATCTCAAATACATAATTCGATTTTCAAACAAAAAGCCATTTTTTTAAAGACTTTTTATTTTAAATTCAAATTACTTCATTTACAAAAAATATATAAGTCTAAACAAATGAGCAGCTGGATTACAGAAACCCGATCGACCGCACACATCGTTGCCACCGATTAATCATCTCCTAGTAATAATAACAACGATGACAGATAACATGACTGATGATGCTTATCCGTGGGGAAGTCTTAATATTTATTATAAAATTTAATTGAGTTGACATTTTATTAATGATTGATAAAATTAAACTAAAGATTGCATATTAAAACGCAGACGAGTAATTAGGGATTTATGCACCGGTAGCCAATCAACGTATATGCTAGTTTTACAAATACTCCTGTCTTGATTGATGACATTTTGACACAATAATATTCAAATTTTATTAGAATGCACGATAAAAGATCATCTTTATTAAAGGAGTGTAAATAAGCCATATTCAAATTAAATTAAACAAAGCACATTGCAATCAAATACAAATTACATTTGTTTTGAGAGTCAGAGAAAGAACACTTGCAAGTTTTTAATTTTCCAATTTTCAAAATCATTAATGTTTCATTTGAGAAAACTCATAATATTTAATCATTTTTTCAGATAACTAGCGCATAAATAGGGTCCATAATGATCCACCTCCACTTTAGCAGATGGGACAGTATAATGAAGTAGCAATTTGACAATTTACGCTGGCAATTTGAGTTCTCCATCATGCCTTCAAATACTGATGGGAACACCATGAGGATGTAACTGGGACTGGGTTTCATCTAAATATATAACATCATGCCATTTCTGCAGCATTCAAGGCTCGTCGTTGAAAGCATCATCAAAGTTGTGCCTGTCAGTGAGGTAGCATTAAACATAGCCGAATTCATTGATTTCAAGCTGACAGTCAAGCAACTGGAAACATCTATGAACTTTTCGGGTAACATTTGTTGTCTTAGAAACGATTCCATTTATTGATTCAAAACTTGTGATTTAGTTGTACGACTCATTAAAGCCAGGAAGATAACATGTTTGTCTACTAGAAAGTCAGTAACAGCAGGACGCACAGATTCAGCATGTAGTCAAGTTGTCTTGAACCCATTGATTCCACATTCTGTCGACAGTTATAAGATACTGACAAATACAACTGACAATACGGGTTGCGTGGTATGATTGATAAGGATCCCCATTATCGGAAGGCAGCGAGTTTGAATCCGGACGCAATCGAAGAGCGACATGTTCATTAAAAGTGGCGAGAGCACATTAAATAAATGAGGATCGCAATGTTCTCCAAGTGAAATGATACAAGTACAATGATACATATTTCTTCTTACACAAGGCAACACAATAACCGCCCCAAACACCAAGATAATGTTCAAATACAATTTTTGTAAGAGAAAACTGTTGTTCATTTTCTTCATTTTAAAGTACTATAAGAATGGGAGCCTATTTTACTGCAAACATGAACAGTTTATTATTTCCATATAAGGTGTTTTTACTGTCGAGTAAATTTCTCAGTTGATGCAGCAATTTTAATGGCCAGCAACGAATGCTACATATTAAAGTGTTTTAAAATCTTGAATTTAATATAAGAGGATACAGAAGGGTTCAAACAGAAATTACTAATATAGATATTATCTTCATATATCCAATTTAACCATTCCTCTATAGTTCAAAATTGAAAAAAAGAGCGTTTAAATCTACCGAAGAAAGATTCTTATTTGTTTGTCCAATAAAATTTAGTCCTGAACACAATTGAGAACGATTGCATGGAATGAAGTGAGACGTAAGTCCATATGCTGAACACTCCAGCAATAAAAAAATTAAAAATTTCCTAAATAACTTCCGTAAAATCTTAAAAGTGTCTTTTCGAAATTTTGAGTACATCGCTTTTTATTTGATTTAAAACCACATCAATGCTATTTGAACCTCCAGTAAAGTTGCTTATGACATGAAGTTATAAATTTAAATATAAAATTTTTCTTTCAAACGTATCTCGCTTTAACAAGGCTACAAGTAGTTCTTTCCTCTTATTAAAATTGTCACCCAAGGTTACCTACCACTTAGAGTAGGAAAAAATGCTTACAGGAACGGATCTCATTTCTTTTCACATATTTATATTATAATTTTTATGCTGCATCTGCATTTACTTTCAAAAAAAAAAACATTGGTTATTTTTGAAATTGTTTTTCTTTTCAGAGAATGCGTTTTCGCCTTTCCCAATATGTCACCGCTAGAAAATGTATTCGAACTCGAGTTATATGAATCACAATTTCAGTATTTATTAACTTCATATCCAAGGGAAGTTTTAAAACATTATTCACCTTACTCGATCTTCTTTTTAACTAATCTATAGATAAGCCTTCATTTCTTGATGCAAGGCATCGTTTTGAGAGTTAGATAATCAAATTATTTTGTTGCTTCACATTTAAATTTTAACTTCAAGAGAAACTATTTTTTTTCTTTTTTTGTTTATTTTGATAAGTTTTTTTTTTTTTTTTTTTTTTTTTTTTTTTTTTATAAAAATACCTTAATTTTGATAAGTCTTATATAATATAAATTGTAAAACTGTAGAATTCCATGTTTTCATATTTCATCTAGTAGAATTCACAAGTAGAAGTGGACAAAGTCAATACTGCACTTCATGGCAAAAGGAACAAAAATCATGTTGAATTTTCAAAGAGTTGTAAGAAGAACTGAAAAAGGTGAGTCATTTGTCAATTCCTCCAATGATATATCGTCGTAAGAAAGATTGTGAAAAACAACGACCTCTTCCAGGGTTAGTAAAATGATACGAGTAGATAAGGACTGACAAGAGCCTTCCTTTGAAGATTTTAAATTAGAAGCCTTCACACGGTATTTGATTTAGCCGAAGAAGCTTATTGGATACTGTTTGGAAATGAAGATTTTCTTAGATTTTGAGCAGAAATTTGGGAGGAATCTTGTAAGGCGAAATGAAAATATACCAGTCTACGTACTTGCAGACTTTTCTGGGAGTGATTGCATAATTAACTCCAATGAATGGAGTGCGAGAATTCACTATCCTTCCAGCTTCAGAATAGGAAAATGGTTTATTTATCTTAAAGGTGGTTATTTCGTTCTCCAATACCCATTGAGGACAATTTCAAAAATATGTAGAGAGTAGCAAGAACAGCTGAGTTCATCCCTGCTGAATTTTGACACTGAAAGCATCAAAGGGGATTTGAAATTTAAGGCTGAATGGATAAATTCATATCAGCAATAGAATGTCTGGAGTTGCAATGGTCAAAGTAATATGTTGAGGGTCTATAAATTTGCCATATTTTCTGATGTAATGCGTTTGACGTTTTAAGCATTTGTCTTAGCAGATTATCCTGTAACTAATCCAAGACATATATCAAATTAAGATTACTGTGAAGCAAAACATTTACTCCGTGATTAGCTAGTAAATGCCTATTTACAATGATGACTGCTTGAGTTACTGATGCAACCTCAATCAGTAAGTCTGCTGAGCGTATTTTCTAAATATTTTTCACTAACTATACTTGATATTTCTTAAGAGATAAGACCAAAAGAGACCGATGTAAAAGTTCTCTTTTCTTTTAATTAAAAAAATTGTGTCTTGAATTAGATAGCTATTGTTCCTGTGAGGGAAAACAAAATTTTTTGTTTTTCATTAAAAAAGAAACTTTGATATCTGATGCCATCACCCATCATTGAGTCCAGCAAGAAGATGCAGGCCAGTTGCATCAATACTAGTCTAGTATATCCAACAGATCACTTGATCCATAAATCCGATTGATGTGTCGAAGACAATAGATGGCACTGCAGGTGTGCCTTGGACTTTACCTTAACGTTAACGGATTTGGAATACTCGCCCATCATCAAATGCTTCGTAATTGTGAATCACAATCAGGTTATGAGGTCACACTTGAGCTGCACAACACTCCACGTGCATTTCACACCAGCGGATGGACTTTGGTCGGAGCAGATTAACGTGGACATGTGTCCGACTCAAGGAACTTTAGTAATCCAGTGAGAGACAACTGAGCCACTGGAGCTCGTTAAGGACCAAAGCACGCCTATTGTTTAAATGAAGCTGGGGAAAAATAATGGGTTAGTTTCTGGGGTCTCTATTACTATGACTCTCTTTCCAGAGACACGAGGCTCTACGCATAACAAACATGCAGAGGATTTAGTCTCAAGGAGAAGCAAATAGCAACGGTGTGGAATAGTGGCTCAAAGACAGTCTCAAGCTTATTAAGTTATCACAATGAGAGAAGGAGGAAAAGGCAAACGAGTAGAAGAGGAGTAGATAAGAGAACAAAGCACTGGAGGTACCGCGAGTTTGAGTTACAGTGTTTACTTACACAAAATAAAATCCATGCAGGGCATGCAATTCTTGTAAATATTACCATACATAGTTAATATTTATTTATATACATACACATTTTTGTTTAAATTTATTACTACAAAATCAAATGCTAAAATTAAGTACATTTTTGCTTGAATTTATTTTACAATGAGCTATATACAGATTATATTTACTCTTGACTAAAATAGTTCATTGATTAAAATAATAGCAATTGACCAAAGTAAAGTCAACTTTGTAATCATAGTAACAAGAAAAAAAAATTGGATTTATCTTTTTAAGAAATATGGTATATATTTTTTATTTTTACTTTTAAATTCATTGCATACAGAAATTATTAAGAAAAATTAATTGTATAAAATATATGAAAGAGAGAGTATATAAAATTTTAAATTATTGTTCTTTAAACTTTTTTCTTTGCCTACCAGATCCGAACTTTAAATAACATGACTAGAGTATTTTAAGAATATATATTTTCATATAGCATGTAAATAATCAGCAATAATAAAACTTGTCAGTTAATATTTGTTGAGATTTTACATAATTTTTATATTTAAATATTCGAATACAATGCAGAAAAAATTTATTTATTTAGTTCTTGAAAGTTTCCTTAATTTTTTGAAATTGATTTTTGGGTCCAAGCACTAAAATCTCAAGCAAATTAGGTTTCATTTCAACATATATTAACTAACGCTTTATATTTCTCTAAAATCATTCAAATGCCACCACTGAATTACTTACGAACTAAATATATAAATTGTTATAATTAATTTGAAAATTATTTAAGATTTCTTTCTGTAAGATTCAATATATTAACTATTTATGCAAGTTCAAGATTCAAACCTGTATCAAGCATAAAATATGTCCTAATTTAATAAATTAAGAAAATTATTTTTAATATTTGATGTCTAAGATTTCAGCAACTTTTATTCTTAATTTTTTTTTAAAAGTAATATCCAAATGACAGGAAGAATTTTTTTTCTTTAAATTTCTACATACATACACTTTGTTTATATAAAGAATTGCTTAAATTCTAACATTACTGTATCAAATACTGTTTGTAAATATAAATTCAAAAACTTGAAATCAAATATCTATTGACTAAATATTATTTAAAATCAAAGAGTCTCTAGCATATTAAATAACTATATATTTTTACAACTAAACAGCATATTATAACAAAAGAACTATAATTTTCTGCATTTTATTTTCATCTTTTTAAATTAATACTTTTTTAAGTTAATTTTTGTGATGCAAATTATGAAACATATAATAAATAAGCAAATCTATATAGCAAAATTAAAGAATTATAAAAAAATTTATTACTCAGAAAGTAATCTTAGAAAGTTAAAAGTGCGTAAATTCTTTGAAAAAATTCAGATAAATATTTGAAAAACCATTCTTGAAAACTAATTATTTTAAAAACTATATATTAAAACAATTTTACTTGTTGAAAATATAAAAAACAAAGCAAAATATTATAATTTTAACATAAATACCACTTAATACAGTATCTAGTATCGTTAAAATTAAATAGATGCTTTAAGTATCTTTGAAATTAGATAGATAGATGGCAGCACCAGATTTGCATTATCAACAAATATTTTAATTATTGAAATTGTAAAGAATTTAACGTTTAATGTGTTTATACCCCTCCCTTATAAAAAATGTTAGAAGTTTAAATTAACTAAATACTATATAACACGAGACCGTCTTTATTCAGAAGTGTAATTGAAGTATTGTAAATTCCACCATGAATATTGTAAGTATCTATGATACTGGATAGATGGCAGCACCAGACATGCATTATGAACAAATATTTTAATTCTTGAAATTGTGAAGTATGTAATAATTCATGAGTTTCCTTTTGTCTAAAGCGATGAAAATCTATATAACACGTATCCACCTTTTCTCAGAAGTCTAATTAAAATTCATTGCATATTTATTTATCACAATTTTTAAAATATTTTAAAGTTGGGAAATTAATAAAAAATTTTTTAATATATATAAAAATGAAAAAAAAAAAAAAAAAAATCATTTAGTTAGCTTTGAAAAAAAGTACTAAAATTAAAAACTGAATTTCTTTTCTTTTAAAAATGCAAGTAATCGAAAATTTTAAATTTAGAAATTTATATGCTTAAAAACTAACTAAATTTTAAAATATTTTTCCAATAAGATTTCAGAAAATAAATATTAATATTGAAAATTAAAGTGCAGTATTGAAATGCTTTTAGGTAAGTTTCATGTTTAATGCCATTTCAATGAAATTATTTACAATTCTGTTCTTTGAAGATTAATTATTATAAATTTTTCATTATTAAATATATATTGGTAATAGTAAATTTTGAATAATATACTATATAAAATTTTCTTAAAATTTTTTTTAGCTAAGAATGCTTTAATGTGAATTAATTTTTGGTTTTTATTAACAAACATATCTATAATGTTATTCAATTTATGACATATAAGTTTCAATATTAAAACAATAGATGGCAGCATCATAACAAACTAGAACAGCTGTAGAAAATTTTTTTATTTTAAAGTAGTAGCACATTAATAAACATTTACAACATAAATTATATAATTTCAAAAATTAAGGTATATAAAAAAATTATATTTTAAATTATTATAATTATTAAGCATTTGTAAGTAATATATAACAAATAATAAATTTAAGATATAAGAAAGCTGATATGGATTTGCTAAGTTCTAACATCAGAAAGTCAAAAATTTGGTAGATTATAAAAGAATTTTTAATGATAGTAATTCTTATAACAAAGAATTTAGAGTAAAAATTAATCATTTTTTTAAAAATGAAATATATATTCATTTAAATTTTTTATACATAATTTTTTATTTTAAAATATAAATCACATTAAATAATTTATTAATATTAATATTTATTTTAATATATAAATTTTAATAAATAAATTTTTAATATATATGAAAGACTTATTTATTGAATATCAATAATTAAATAAGATTTTTAGGAAAAAAAATTTCTTATGATATATTTGAATCATCTTTTATTAAGCAAAAATTTACATTTTATTCACCCATATTAAATCCCTCTTCTAAGATTGAAATTAAGTAAATTAAAATTATGGTGTATGAAGCTTTTATTAAATATTTGATGCGTCGTATTAAGTCGAATTCATTTCTGAGTTAAAATACTCATATTATTAGTTTTGTTAAAAATTTAACAGAAGTTTAAACTTAATTAATTAATTGTAATTATTTATTTCTAAATGTAAGTTCATTATAAATTTAATATTGCATTATTTGGATAAAAAAAAATCATTCATTTTAAACTTATTTTCATTGGAAAGGAAATTTAGCATTGAAAAATTCTTTTGTTTCTTGTTGAGTCCACTCAGTCGTAATCTTATATCGTTTTTTTATCGTTAAATGCAAACATTCATACCATACACTGAAATTTTGGATGGCGTTTATGGTTTCGATTCTATAATAGCCAATTACGTGCAAATTTTGTCGCTTGAAGTACTTTTGATGTTAAAAATTAACTTAACACAGGTAAGCATGCCATCGAAAGTGAAGGTAAAATAACAGAAATGTTCCGATTTGACCAGCATTTCAGCAATCATAGCATCACACAGTAGCTAAAGATTAACCATAAACAATTTTAAGCGATTTGCACAAAGAGAATTGGAAACATTAGTTTTGAAGTATCATAAAAATAATGGATTTCTTTTACTGCAATCAAATATACATCAATTTTAACAATAATTTAATTTTTATTTCCTATAACCATACTGTTATATTTTCATCCATTAAATTTTTCAATTATTAATCAATCTGTTCTTATAATTTTTTACTTTTCTTTTAATTTCTTTTATATATACATTTATAAATTTACTTTCTGGCTTAAAAAGTAGTTAATTTGGCTTACTATTTATTATTAATTTCTTCAGATTCATTCAATGTATTTTGCAAGACATTTCTCTTTTGTTGACTGTTTACTGTCTCTCCTTTACGGTTGAAAGGATTGGCAATAGATTACTGGTGATTTCTTTCTTCCATTGGATGTTCACATAAATAAATCTTAAATGTCTTTCTCTTGTTTTCTGTCCCTTTCAAGATAAAGAAGCTTCTGATCATCTCGAATTTTCATTTTCTTCCTTTCTATTTATTACTTTTCATGTTTTAAATTTTAAGTGTTTTTAAAATTACATTTTATTCTTCTCATTTTAATATATAATTGAACTGATTATTTTTTAAAGGATAAAATAATATTAGGTTGGGGAAAAAGAAATCCATTATTTTTACGTGAACTTTATGTAACTTCTTTCGGATTCGCTTTGTAATAAGGTTTAAAACAGTTTTCATGTAGATTTTTAGGTCTTGCGCGTTACGACTGCTGACATGCGGTTAACTTCGATCATTTTTGATGTTTTATAGGCATTTTCGACGATGCTGTATCCACATGCGAGGTCCATCTGAAACATCAAAAATACCCGAGCGAAATCGACGAAACAAAAATTGTACGTAACTGGTTGTTACAGTCTTATATAGGACGATAAACACCTTTCACAATTTTAGCCACCTGGCTATCTTTTTCGCCGTAACAAGAGAAAAACGAAAATGTATCGAATTTTCTGTTTGTTGTCTTCCATTTTTAAAACCTTGTACTCGTAACTGAATGAATCAAACAAAAAACCGCAAGAGAATATTTTAGTGTCAAATGTCACCTTTCCAACGAGCATAAATCTGAAATTGTTTGATAGATACCTCACAAGATATCGATCACTACAGACGTCTACCAAAAAAATAATGGGTTACTTTTTCCCCAAACTAATAATGATTAGCTTATTAAGGTTTTAGAGCCAATCGCTGTGAATATATCGAACATTTCCTTCTTAATTATTTATACCAGACTGACTGTAAAGCTTAAATAGCATAATAGGGCCTTAACTTTGACATTTATAAATAAAGAATGCCTTAAGAAAAATCCGAAAGGTTACTAAAAAAACTAAAAATTGTCAACGTATTGTATTTTAATTTAAATTATACAGTTTAAGATTCGGTATGGTAAAGAAAATTTAAAAAAGAAAAAATAGCAACACATTTTCTTCCATTTTTATACTCACTTCTATACAAGAAAATGTGAAGAATGCAATTTCGCTTAAGACTTTGTATGTATTAAGTGTTATTAAGCGAGGCAAAGAAAACACTCATTAAAAAGGCTCATTAAAAGATAGTGCAACACACAAAAAAGGACTGTCTAGAATGTATGTCAAAGATATCAAGTATATTAATTATCGTTAAAAAGTAACAACCTTAAATGGTTTGACACATATTTAGAAATAAATATAGACATAACGGAAAAATACTTTAGATATTTCTTATCCATGGTTTTTGAATTTGATGATATTAGTTTTACATCGCGTTTCGCAATGTTTTTAAAGAAATTTCATTGCATTTCATTTAATGTGTAGTGACATTAATTGCAAAATCTATGGCTTTATTTTTAAACATCTTTTACAATAAATATTTATAAAAAAAGATAATCAAAGTCACGTAAAAATAAATATATTTTAATAAAATACAATTTGTTTTTCTCATGTCACAATATTGATCAATTAACGTCCCTTTTATAAAAGTAGCGCTATTAATGACATCCTCTATATTTATTCAACAATTTTTTTTTTGTCGCTTATATGAAAGTTGAATTTCTTGTGTAGAAAATAAATAAGCAATTGGTATTTTTGAGAATGATATTAAGCAATACACACTTTAATTTAAAAATAAATTGTGGCTAATTTTACCACAGGAAAGATTTATTAATTGATATACAAACATATATATTAGGTTGGGGAAAACTAAATCCATTATTTTTACGTGAACTTTATGTAACTTCTTTTGGATTCACTTTGTAAAAAGGTTTAAAACAATTTTCATATAGATTTTTAGGTCTTGCGCGTTACGACTGCTGACATGCGGTTAACTTCGATCATTTTTGATATTTCATAGACATTTTCTACGATGCTGTATCCACATGCGAGGTGCATCTCTAACATCAAAAATACCCGAACGGAATCAACGAAACAAAAATTGTACGTAATTGGTTGTTACAGTCTTATATAGGACGATAAACACCTTTCACAATTTTAGCCACCCGGACATCTTTTTCGCCGTTACAAGAGGAAAACGAAAATGTACCGAATTTTCTGTTTGTTGTCTTCCATTTTTAAAACCTTGTACTCGTAACTGAATTAATCAAACAAAAAACCACAAAAAGATATTTTAGTGTCAAATGTCACCTTTCCAACGAGCATAAATCTGAAATTGTTTGATATACACCTGACGAGATATCGATCACTACAGATGTGTACCGAAAAAATAATGGATTACTTTTTCCCCAACCTAATATATATATATATATATATATATATATATATATATATATAGGAATCTAACTTCATGTTATCATATCCTATAATATTATAATTATATAACCTCATGTACGTAAACTTAAATCCTCGTATAATAAAGAAAAATCATCAAATTTATCAGAAATTTATGATTTTTGTTCCCATTAAAATATCCACTATTTTATCAAAATTTTACTATAAGTATAGAAATTTATTAAAAATTTATTTACTAAGTTGCTAAAAATAATCCATTCTTATACACTTTCTGTATTGTTAGTTAACAGATTTATTTAACACTCAGTCATAACTTTGTAACTTTAAATTTCAATGTAATTTCCCAAAATTGTTTCATTTTCTATTAAGGGCAATACAAAATGAGTATCATTCAATAAATAGAATCTGCCAAATCATAGTTGAACGATTTTTCATTCTTTTTTTACAAAATCAATGATCAAGATTTAATTTTATAAGGAAAATATTCAAATTTATTTAAATTTAATTAAAAATTGGGAAACAATAACTTGACATTGAATACAAATATATGTACTGAAATCAGTGACTATAACATGTAAAATATTAATTTAGAAATCTTTATTATTAAATGATTAGTTTATTAATTAATTGAATTTGAAATAATTAATAATTTATTTATTTATAAAGAAAGTTATTTGTATTTCAGGCTGAAATCTCATGCTACAGTATTAAAATAAATATAATATTTTATTTCAAAATTTCATCTAATATTTTCTAAATTATTTCATTACTAATCAAAAGTTATTTTTACATCTTATTTCAAATATTAATGAGTACTTAGGTAATTAATAAGCAATCACCATAAGTGCGGATAACTTTAATGACGCGCTAACATGTAAACACGATCAATGCAAATAACGTAAGAATACCCCACGGCGAAATCGGTCAAAATTACAGATGATATGTTTAATTCGAGAAGATATTTAAATAACTAGTGTTTACAATACACTTCCAACTCACTTAATGTAAAATGTAATGTATTGAGATCCCTCATTAAACAATTATTTGAGTAAATAAATTAGCGATTAAATAACAGGATATTACGGGACACTAATATACCGTAAAGTATGTATAATACTCATCATGAGAAAATTTGAATTTAATCCTTCTATTTCATTTACAGGGTTTAGTTGCATAATAATACTTAATCTCGAGAGATAGACAGATTAAATATTATCCTGTGTAAAGTATATTTGCATATAAATTTGCTAAAATTTGGTTATAAAGTGTTAGTAACTATCAATAGCCAACTATGGATTAGAACGTTATATATTCTGGCTTGATATGTCTTTGGGATTTATTTACAAAAGCACAGATGAAAGCGAGAAATAATCATTGAAATAAAGAACAATTGTATTTTAATTTATGTGTGTATAAGCATTTGATTATAAAATTAATTTTTTATTTAGGATAAGATTTATTTTTTTATACTTTTTCCGTTTCGACGACTGAAGTTGTTAAATTTATCTATTGTTAACAATTGATTTTTTATCAATTTATAATTATCTAATATCAATTGATAATTATCTAAATATAAACTGATAGGGGAAGGCCTCCTTATTTTCACAGTACACAGGGAATAAAGATTGGATTTCACAGTTTAAGGGGCATAAGTAAGTTTAGCATCAAATAATGAGTTGATCTAACTTATTCTATACATGACATTTATCAGTAAAATTACTTTTATTTTTCTTATTTTGTAAATACAAAAATTGTACTGAATCAGAACAAAATATTAATTTCATATTAATTTCAGATATATATGTAGTAAGGTTTGTGAATTCGTAAATTTATTAAATAAAATGAAATCCTGATCTAAGGTTAATTTAATTTTTCCTGTAGATTCACAAGAAGTAAATGATCTTAAAAATAAACGATTTTCATTCATAAATTGTATGATCTTCAATAACACATTTTTATTTTATATCAAATTTTAATAATTTACAAACCAGGAAATAAAATTTCAGCTTTCCTTTTTAAAGTATTCATTTTTAAATCAAATTAGTAGACTTATTTTCTCTTGGTTCAGTATTTGTAATTTCATTGATTTCAAGTCCTAAACCAAGTTACACTAAACCCCTTTAATAAATAAAACACGTACTTTTACATACAATGTTATTAAATATTGTCTATGAAAGCACGTGGTTTGTGTGTAAATTTTTCCTCTTGTGTAAAGGATCTATAAAAGCAAGAATATTTTATGATTTGAGAAAATATGGAATTCTACCAAATTTTAATAATATTAACAAATATGTGTACATAATTATTGTTAAACTTATAGTAAACAAAAGTATTAAGGTTTTTCTTTATTAACTGCATATAGTTGCATTTTATGTATTTCTCATATTTTAAATACCGAGCATAAAATTCGAAAAATATAATTACGTATATTACCTTAATTTTAAAAGGAATCTCTTCTTGTTAAAACAAAAATAATTGTTTTGAATTCTTAACAAAAGTTTTCGGCAGTGTTTCTTATTCAAAATTGATTTTCTATTTTATTATTTTCTATTAAAATAAATTTCTGTTTACGTTTCATTGGATATTCATATAAATTATTTATAATGCTCTTTTTCTGAAATACTTTACCATTATAGTAAAGAAAATCAAACTAAGGAATGTTATACAGATAAATTATTAAAAAATATGTATTATAGATCTAAAGTGACTGGAGATATTTACTACTAGAGAAACATATTGTGTAGAAAAACAAAATAAAAATATTCTATCAGTTTTTGATTATGAAGCAAAAATAATTTATTTAATGGCAGGGATATTTAGCATCACTGAATTATTCAAAGATTTTACAAAATTAAAATTAGTCCGCGGTGGCCTTGTTAGTTAGGGCATCATTTTGGTTACCAAAAGGGGGTGAGTTCGAATCCCGGTTTAGCCGAAGATCAGTTGTGTTCACTAATGGCGACTAGGGCACGTGAAATATGTCGGGTCGCAATGTCCTTCATGTCCCCATTCCAAATTAATACCTCTGGGGGTGATTGGAGCTAGGCTAGGAGTCTTCTCTGGTTTCAATCACCAATTTCAAAGAATCACATAGTGCTGCCATCTATTAGCCAAAAGTCATACTTCCACCTTCGTATGAGGTGCTCAATTCAAAAACAGAAGACGCTCCCTCTCTGACTTCATTTGCCTAGTCTCTTGACGAACGGGCTTGGCGTTTCCAAGTGTTATTAGTAACAACATTTTACCAATCAAGCTTTGGTAAAATAAAAACTTTGAATGATTGAAAACACACTTCATTGTTCGCAATTCAAAAGTAAATGCTGAAGAAATTAATTTCATATAAACATAAGCAAATTATGAACATCATTGTCTTCATAGTTTTGAGTTTAAATTTAACAAATTCTGGAAACGGATTTGAAGAGATTTTAATAAGCCATTTAACCACGGATAAGGAAAGGGAATATAATATATATTTTAGTTACTGATTGGTTCATATAAAAATTTCTGCGTGAGAAAAGATTATTGAATATCTTATTTTAATGACCATGGCGATTTTTCGTGAATCACTTTATACTTTACTTTTATTATTTAAAATAAATGATGCGAAAGTGTCCTTCACAGAAATAAAAATAGACTGCAAGAAATCAATCCGAACCTTATTTTTTTGCTAAATTATCAAGAGTAATTATCGGACTTCTTTTGCTTTGAGATCAAATCCCGCCATGATCTCAACTAATGATTTTTCCAATCACAAAGACCAAAAAAAAAAAAAAAAAAAAAAAAAAAAAAAAAATCACACACTAAAAAAATTTTAAAAATAGAAAGTAAGTTAAAGGAAAATTGATATTATGCTCATAAAATCGATATTTTTTTAAAGTTTTACTTGTGATATATATCAAAATTTTTAATTTATTATGTCATAAGAAATCAATAAGAATATTTTTAAATAATAATCTGGTTCCTTAATGGTTTCGGAAAATGAAAAGTTTTTAAATTGCAGTTTTGTTTGATAGGAATATTTTGTTACGGTTATAATACTCAGTGCAAATTTGTGTTGAAATATATTGGATATGTGACATACTTTGAGTTATGAAAACTTTCAGTATGGTGTTGTATAACTCTTAAGGTTAAACACTCATTTAAGTTTGAATTATAAATTCATAATTTATACATACATATATTCTGAAGCACATACAATATATTATCCCTCTAATTTTGAAATTTAATAGAAAAATTACAATAAAATATTTTGTGATTCTACATTTCAGTTAGCTTTTATAATTAAGCTTTGGAATTCATTTATTTTTTGCATCATTTAATTCGTAAATTTTATCAAATGTAGATCAAACGTAATTAAATTGTTTGATAAGAATGTGAATATATATAGTAGTAAAATAATTATAGTCTGAAATATTAGGCGTTATTTTAGTATTTGTACATATGATTATTAAAAATCAAAGATATATACGCTTAAATAACTAAAATTAATTTCAATTAAATTAATGTTAATATTTTAAGCTTATATGTATTTCATATTATGCTTAATATAGATTGAAGTTAATATTTGATCATTTGGTCTTATTTTTGATTAGTTATAAAAAAGTTTTCTTGAAGTTTCTATTTTATTTCCACTACACCTAATTATTTTTTCGGTATAATTATTTTCTCTATTAGCAAAAAATGTTTTTTTAAACAAAGAGAAAGATCGAAAATTAACTCTTTTAAATAAGAAGACAAATCTATCAGAAACATCGTTATTGAAAAACGTTTGCATTAACTTATTTTGAAGTACTATTTACTAGGTTTGTTTCACACATTTAAGTAAATATCTTTTATTTTTAAAAATAAGATAATTTTTTTGTACAGAATTTTCATTAAGCACACTTGGTTGCAGAAAGAGAACACCTTTGTTATATATTTATTTCGGATTTAGGATGATTAATAATGGGTAAATAAGGAATAGAGTCATCACTAAATTCATACTTTTTAATTCTTTTCGTAGTGTACTTAAGGCAATCATGGAATGCTGTTTTATTTCATGTCATACGATTAGTAAAAAAGGGTTGGTTGCTGAAATATATTTTCATAATGTGGTATTTCCAAAACAATTAAAAAACTAAAACAGTCACTTTATTAACGTGAAAAGAAAGCGAGAAAAAAGCAAGCATGGTAGGCTACAGCAATAAATAAACCATATCACTGCAAAATGAAGTGGAATATGAGCTACATTAATTCGCAATTTGCTACATATTCAGAAAAAAAAGTTTAGGCCTATTACGTCAATAACACAGCTATTATCTTGACTTGCGGCTAATTTTCTAACCAAAAACAACACTTACGCAGAGCACTTCTTTCTTTTCTTATTAAAAAAACAAACAAACACATATTAAAATCCATTTCTCACGGTTAGATTTACATGAAGAAACACGTGTGTTAGGCTTACAATTTTTTTTTAAAAAAAAGAAGAGTGGCAAATGATTCCATCCTGAGTGTGTTCCAAGATTGTGAGTTGCTTCCATTAAAAGAAACTGTGAAAGAGTAAGCTCACACTTGCTCTTAAGCTTCTGGAGGACTCGTTTAAGTGCTTCTTTACGACGTGGCATCATTGGGATTTACAGTTCCGGTAACCACGAAGAGTGTAGTTTTTTTTTTGTTTTATTTGAGAATCAGACGTGGTCGTTACGCAAGGATGGACTCATATAAATTAATTAGAGTGATTTTTTATGTCAATTCCGGCCGCCAGACAAGTTGCCAGGCGCATTTAACACGGTTTTTATGCGATCTTTTTACATTTTCTACCACGGGTATTGTTCACAAGCGCTGATGATTTCCAGGAATAAAAAAAAAAAAAAAAAAAAAAAAAAAAAAAAAAAAAAAAAAAAAAAAAAAAAAAAAACAAGAAAAGATAATTTCGATGGCGTCATAAAAGTTGAGAGGGTTCTTCCCTGATAATATAAAATAAATCAGTTTCCAGAAGAATCTTAAAATATTTTGATAGCTAATAAAAAGATAGGTGAATGAAGTGTTTTTTCCAGCAAAATCCAATAAGTACAAGAAAAGTGTCCAGTTTTCGTAATAAGGAAATGAATTTGTATGTGTAACTTAATTAATGCATTTTATTTATCAAAATTGATAATGAATTCCCTTATTCACATGATTAGTTTTAAATGAGGTTTTCGCAAGTTATTAAGAATTGACTTTTGTACACTTTTCTGAGAATGTGAATAACAAACATACAAAAAATATTTCAAACTAATATTTAAATATTAAAATTAGGAAAATAACAACAAATCAAATGAAATTGACTTTAGTTGATTTCATTTGAGTTAATATCATGTTACAAAAATAAACCTGACAGATGTTGCTATCTTGTGAATAGTTATAAAAATACAACTTATCGAAAATGATTCGTGAATGAATAACGTTTTTCAAAATTATTGTGCATTTAAATTTTACTCGAATATATGATTCAATGAGTTCATGACTTGAATCTTTTCTGTGGAAACTTAAGTTCCATCAATTGCGTGGTATAGACTGCTGTTTGTTTCATACGGGTCGAATGTTCAGAGTTTCGTAATAATAGAGGTTGAAGTTATTCTCCCCAAAAGTATAAATAAATTAAGCATAAACTTCTTCATTCCGAACTTAAATGGAGTCAAGCGCTTTAAAGAATGTGTAAAAAATGCCGTCATATTAATCATCATAAAATTTTCCTTATTATTATCAGGATTATTTAAAGATGGGGTAATATGTCCTATATTGCTCATTCTAAACAATATGATAAACAAATAATTATGTAAATGGAGACTCTAAAATCTACTTTATTCTCTCTTTATTATGTCTCTCGGTAGATCGACTTGACTCTTTAACCTATTATGTCCACCTTAATTATTGGTTTCTTTTGTGAACTCATGTCTCTTAATATACTGTGCTTTTAAGCTATATATTTAAAAGGGAACAATTATAGTTTTAAAGCTATATGTTTATTTTCCAACATATACCTTATGGTTTATAAACGAAAACTATTATTTTTCCTATTACAGCTGATTTTCCATCGAACAATTTAATGATTTTTCAGATTAATGATTTTTTTTACAAACACTAAGTTAAGGTTCATTTTATAAAAGAAATCTAAACAAATAATTTTTATTTGCAAATTCTTTAATTTCATTGTAAGAAATGTTTTGATAAAATAGTTTATGTGAAATAATTTATTTCTATGAAGTTTTTAAACAAGACAAATTCTAAATTAAAGTTCAATTCTCAATTCAAATAACGAAGCTTAGTTCCATCTTGACTCAATTTTTATAATAATAGTTAAGTTATTAAAATACTTAAAATATTTTATTTGAACTATATTTTTAAATTTACTATTTATTAAATAGATATTTTCTGAATATGTTTTAACATTGACGTTGACTATTATTTCAAATTTAGAACATAAATGCAATAGAACAATCCTAAATATGTTAAGCCTAAAATATGAATTACGAAATATTAAATACATTTATGAGTAATTGCGTGTTAAAATTGTTCTATTCATTGTCAACAGTTTTTCTTTATTTTCTTAAAACTCTTTCATTTGTTTTGGCGCTTTAGTTTTAACTCTAAACAATTAAAATTCCTATCGTATTCATGATAAAATATGCGGTATCACTCTTATTTGGCAGATGGCGCTGCATAATGATTCGACTGCAGTCATAAATTATTACGAAATATCTTTTTACAACAACTTATTTCAAAACATTCGTTCGTCTGTAAGAGTAAGAGAACGTTGAGGATTACTAACTCAATTTTTTTTTTTTAAATAAGCCGCATATTGCATTATACGCAATTAAAAATTACAACAATGCAGCCTTCCTCAAACAAAACCACAAGAAAAGAAGTATTTCAAACTCAAGGTAATCAAGTATTTTTGAACTGACTGAAATTAGCTCGTAAAATTTCAATAGCAAGGATATCAATATTGTAGCTGTTTCAGTTGAATAGTTATAATAATTTTTGTTTCTATTTGAAAATTTTCCCTACTTATTTGCCACTTATATTAGTGAATGGCTCTTCAATTACGAAAACATAGTCTGCTTTTGAGTATGGCGACAAATCTAAAATGTTTGGCGCCAAAACATAAAAATTACGATGCTGCATATTTTAAAATTATTGCTCAATATATATTTGTGGCAATACTTATATTTTAATTTTATTTCTTTCTGGCAAAAATTATAAACAGGAAAAATGACATAATAAACTTTTTTTTTGTGATTTTAGATTATCACGGTTTTTAGTTTTAGCTTATAATTTTATTATTCGTATACATCAAAATGTTAAAAGTATTTATAAGTTCAAGAATTTTCAAGTGATGTAATATCATGTAATAGAGGATGATGATTATTCCATGTAATTTTCAAATATTTTCATGAAACAGTATTCGAAAAAAAAAATATTAAGTATATTCTAAGTAGCTCCCCACTATTGTATGGTAAATATTTTTAATGTTAAGTAACACTAAGTATGTTCTATAGTTTCTTTAAATTCTGTGTATAAAAGCAATCATTCAAGCAGCATATAGTCAACTTCATACAATCATTTAACATGACAATGACAAACGCGTAAAGAACATGGCATTTTTGTAGCTATCACTAGCATTTATAGGGAATGAAAAAGAAATTATGCATGAAATGATTATCAATGTCTTAACTTCTGTTTTTAAGACATCTAATATTCGTGAAAGAAATTTATTTATTTTATAAAGAATTTTTTGATAGGAAAATGTTACAGCTAAATGAAAATATATTGTTAACCTTAATAATTTTGAAAAATTTATTACACTATAAGAATTTTCCCTGGGAAAACTTCACTTCTTTGAATCGAAAATAATCTACAGAAATAAAATTCTAATTCTGTTTGTTCTCTGAATTTTTATTCGATTGGAACAGCTGCACGCAGTGGAATGAAGTTTGTATTAAAGTGTCTGTCTCTGGATAACTTAAAATAGCAAATGTTTCATTTCAAAATTTTAACTATATAGTGTTGGTAATTAATTTATGTAAAACACAATTAAACTTGAATTGAACTCCTTGTAAAGTTGCTTATAATACGGTGCAATTAATTTAAGCAGTATAACACTGGTCTCCGGAACTTTTTTTGCTTCAAGAAAGAAGCATTTGATTCTTTTTTCTTCTTTTAAAATTATCTTTGCCTAATCGCTAGGAAAATAAAAATAAATGTTTGCTAATAATAATAATCATACCTGCTTTCTATATTCCCGTAGGGCATTTTTAAACGGTATTTATTAATAGTTATTGTTTATTAATGATTAGTGAAAAATTGAATTATTTTTCAATTTTTGAAAAAAAAAACTTTTTTTTTTTGCTTGTGAAACAATCAGCGTGTTTTCGACTGTCCCTATATGCCGGTGAATGGAAATATGTTGAAGTATGGATAAAAAGAATTACACTTTCAATTTTTAATGATTTCCTAATTAATGTGAATTTTAAAACATATATTTCTTTCGATGTATTTATTATTGATCTACATTTGGGACATCATTTTGTGGTGCAAAGAAGTATTTTAAGTATTAGAATAAACAAATAATAAATGTAATGATATTTTTACAAAATCACAATTTTTCCTCCGAAAATTAAGCATTCGTTTTATACAGAAAGGATATCGGACCTAGGCCACAAGTTAGGAGTAATTTTTTGGTTTATGTGAATTTTTTCAAATAAATAACTAACTTTATTTACCGAATACCATAGTACTAAAATAATTTGTGCTAGGGTTATACTAGTACTGTTGTAAAATAATTTGCATGTAAGGGCTAATCTAATTGAGATTTTAGGGTTGAAAATGAACTTCGAGTATCACAACAACCATTTATTCAGGGTACAAGAACTGAATTCATGAGCAGCTTGAACTGAAGGCCACATTGCTGACCATTTAGCAGCCAGCTTGGTAAACTATTTTGAAGAGAAAGGGGGGGGGGGGGGATACACCAATTACCAAATAACACACCTGTAATATAGTAGAACACAAATATTTTTTGTGGAGAATGGAAAATATTTTCTGGTAATAACTTCTTAAATTTAAATCATGAACCTGATTGTATATTTCACAACGTTTAACTGCTAAAAATCATTTAGATTATTTTTGTCATTTAAATCACTTTTAATTTCCGTTATAATATATATATATATATATATATATATATATATATATATATATATATATATATATATATATATATATATATATATATATGTTCCTAATTACAATCTAGATAAAGTGTAGCTGAAAAGCAATATGATCACAAAAATAATATAATTCTACTTATATTTTAGCAAATAAACATAACATACAAATAGTTACATTATTTTAACTAAGAGTAATTAAAATAATTACCAAATACAAATCAAAGAAATTTTTACTACCACTACACGCACGCAAAACCATTTCCACGGAAAATGAAATTCACAAAGAATTCAGCTAAAACCACAAAATTCCTCTGAAAATTATGAATCAAAGCCAACTTATTTCCAAAACTCAATTTAACGATGTTGTCACCGGAAGTTGATTACGCGCGAGAGCATAGTTCTGTTTACGTCATTTTCACTTATAAAATAAAATTAATCATATTTGTCTGCGTGCAGCATTTTTTAAACTTGTTTCTCAAGTATTATTAGTCACATAATTATTCAAATTTTATTATTAAATAAAACTATAAACTGCTGATTTAAATTTTAGAAGATAGAAATTCGTTAGACCAAAAACCATTTTATATTTTCAACTTTTCAATTTTATTATCTGTATTTAAGTCGAAAATATCCTCTTTTTTAGCTATATTCAGTTGTAAACATGCGTTCTTTATAAAAAGTTAAATTTTGCTCAGAAAATATTGCATTTTCATTTATTCGGAATTTTTCCACTGA